>CM055117.1:1087084932-1087264148 GCA_029206835.1 Rana muscosa | reverse complement strand
ATTGTGCGGTCATGTGACGTGGCTCCCAAACAAAATTGACGTCCTTTTTTTTCCCACAAATAGGGCTTTCATTTGGTGGTATTTGATCACCTCTGTGGTTTTTAATTTTTTGCGCTATAAATAAAAATAGAGCGACAATTTTGAAAAAAATGCAATAATATTTTACTTTTTGCTATAATAAATATCCCAAAAATATATATATAAAAAACATTTTTTTCCTCAGTTTAGGCCGATATGTATTCTTCTACATATTTTTGGTAAAAAAAAAAATCGCAATAAGCGTTTATTGATTGCTTTGCGCAAAAGTTATAGTGTCTACAAAATAGGGGATAGTTTTATTTATTTTTTTACTAGCAATGGCGGCAATCACCGATTTTTATCGTGACTGCGACATTATGGCGGACACATCGGACACTTTCTTTCTCGTACATCACGGGACACAGAGCGACATAGTCATTACTAATGGGTTATATAGTTACCGTCAGGTGCTGGCACTGGCAACTTCCAAAACCGGAAGTACCCTCCCCTATATAAGCCCCTCCCATCCGGGAGCACCTCAGTTTTTTGCCAGTGTCTAAGGTGTTGGCCAAGAAGAAACATGTGTTTTTCACTGAGCTTGCGTACAGGTTCTTTTGGGCCTCAGTAAGCTATTCCGGATCCGACCAAAAAAGCTTCATAGCTAAACGGTCGGTACCCGGGCCTTGCAGAGAAGAGCAAGGTTCTGCCTGTAATGCTTCTCTTAGGAGAGCTGGACCCTGGGATCCAGAGCTCTGGTCATACCCACGACCAAGATGTTTTCTGTGCAGGGTGCTATACAGGTCCAGGGGAGTGGAATCCTTGGGAACCCGGTCCCTGAAGGTTTGATTACAATGCCTGCCGTGATAGGTGAAGTTTGGGCTTTTGTGGACCAAACAAAGTCCTGCGGCGGGGAACAGGTAAGTGGGGGCCCCCAGGAACTTGGTTCTATTGGGGGACCCCCAAGCCTAATTTGTCTTTCTGTCTGTTACCTAACGGTATTCCCGCTAATATCTGTGCATGCCTGTAACTACTAAAAAAATGTAATAATTTTTAATGGTGGTCAAGAAAAAAAAAAAAAAAAAAAAAAAGAATGTTTTTTTATATATGTTTAGTATATTAAACTGCGGTACCTGTGTTTGTCCACTAGAGGCCGCTGTGGAATGTTTTTCTTGTCATATGGACTAGTTTCTTCTCAGAGAGCAAAGTCCAGGCAGCTGGTGAGTTCTCCTACAGGAAACTGTTTCCTCTGCCATGTTGCAGTGTTCGTCTATCCCCCGGCCTGCGGCAAAGGGGGCCCTGGCTCCTGTCCCTGGTTTCCATGTTTGAAAATTAGCGCCGAGGCGCACGTGGCCGCGCGCGTGCGCGTGCACGCGCCTCTATATATAGAGGTGGCCGGAAAAAGGGGCGGGGCCTGGGGGATGACGCTCTGTGCGCGCCGCAGCGCTTCTGCGCATGTGCGGGCGTCCCAGCAGGTTTTTAAAAAGCCACATTATTGCAGTAAGCTGGCTATGAAGTACAGAGACAGAGCTGGCAACATTTAAAGGCATACAGCAAGCGGTTGATACAGGCATCCCCTAGAAAGGCACATTAGTAGACACCAACTGTGATATAGCAGCAATTGTGCTAGACTATTCTCAGTAAAAGTGGTGTATTACGGCTGGAATACCTCAGCTTTAGGCTTAGGAATATGCCGTCCAGAAGCTCCGGAACTGAATCTTCCAGGAAGCGAAGGGGGTCTCATCGGGCTCGGAGGATCTTGGGCATACTCCTGCTGCACCAGTCTCCCCTGAAGTTCAGAGGTAAGTGACCGTAGAGACCCCGCAGGGGTACTTGGTACTGTGGCTGTCCTCAGTCACCTGCTCCTGTGTATGTAACAGAGGAGGTTTTTTCCTCAGCTCTGGGAGGATTAGAGAGAGATTGTCAACATTTATCGCTGCCTCCCTGTCAGGGAAAGCACGTCCGATCTCCGTCTCCTCCTTCAGAGTGCCTGTTAGCAGAGCAACAGTCCCATACAGGGATCGACCTGCCTGAAGGGGATCAGGATGAGGTTGATTCTGTTATAGAGGAATCAACAGTGGGGGAACCTTTTCTCAGCATCTTAAGCTGAAAGATTATGGGTTCAGTCTCTGACTAACATGGTCCGATCAGCATTTAAAAATGCACCTTGCGGAACCATCAACCACTACTGTATCCTCGTTGGGGTCGCTAGAAGCCCCCAGACTGTTTGTTCTTTTCCACTTCACCCTTTACTGAAAGGGCTCATTTACCAGGATTGGGAACGTCCTGAGAAAATATTTATTCCCCCAAGAGATTTCCGGTGGTCTATCCCATGGAGGATAAGTTCATCAAAAAAAAAAAAAAAAAAAAAAAAATGGAAGGTCCCTACAGTGGACGCAGCCATCTCTTGTATGTATAAATCACTGACATGTCCAGTGGATAATGTCCAAATGTTCAAGAACCCAATAGATAAAAGATTGGAGTCCTTATGAAAATCTGCTTGGTGATACAACCAGCAGTAGCAGCTATTGGGGTCTGCTAAGCAGTGAAGGATCAGTTGAAACAGGTCTTGAGGGACTTGACAGATCAGCAGGCTTTGCCCTAGCTGATCTACCTAGAGCCTTAGGCTTTGCGGTTGATGCCATAGAGGATTCAGTCCATCAGGCCTCCCGCCTTACGCTGTCTATAGTACATATGCGTAGGCTCCTATGGCTCAAAAACTGGTCTGCTGAAGCTCCCTGTAAAGAATGGCTGGTTAGCGTCCCATTTCATGGTGAACGCTTATTCAGGGAAAACCTGGACAAATATATCCAGAAAATTTCCAGCGGTAAAAATACGCTCTTGCCGGTTAAAAGCAGAGTTAGAGGTCCCTCTTTAAGAGGCCTGCTTCTCCAGTCCCTGGGGCATCGGCTGTGTAACAGTTCCGACGGCCTCCTCGGTCAAATCCCGGGGGTAAAAAACAGGGACAGTAGCAGGGTAATGAGAAACCCTGGGTCAGGGGAGGTACAAAACCTCCCCCAAAGTTAAATTCATTGAAGCCCCCACTCAGTCGGGTGGGGGGAGGACTCCAGTTGTTCGCAAGAGACCTGGCGGGACACGATCAAGACAGATAGGTGCTCTCCGCAGTAGGTTTGGGATACAGTTTGGAGTTAAAAGACTCTCCTCCTTCCCATTTTTGAGGTCAAACGTGCCAAGGGATCCCCGGAAGAGAGAGTCCCTCCTGTTGGCACTAGAACAACTATTGCTCCAAGGAGTAATTATGGAGGTTCCCCTGGAAGAATGAGGGTTCGGGTTTTACTCAAACCTCTTTACAGTCCCGAAGCAAACGCGGACGGGAGGCCCATATTAATTCTAAAAGGGCTATACAAATTCCTGTATATCAGGACTTTCCGATGGAGTCGATCCGATCGGTGGCCACTGCCCTACAAGGGGAGGATTGGTTAGCCACGATCGACATCAAAGATGCTTATTTGCACATTCCCATCTTTCCAGTCCACCAAAAATTTCTACGCTTTGCAGTAGAAGGGCGCCATTTTCAGTTCAGAGCCTTACCCTTCGGTTTGGCCACAGCACCACGAGTGTTTACAAAAATTCTGGCCCTTTATTGGCCAATCTAAGAACACAAGGTGTAATGATAATGGCATATCTGGATGACTTGTTGCTGATAGACCACTCAGTGAAAAAACTAGACGTGGTCGTTCACAAGACGATCAAGTATCTGGAATCTCACGGTTGGATTATCAACCGAGACAAGTCAGCCCTAAAAACCAGTCAAAAGTCTGGAATACTTGGGGCTAAGGTTGGATTCAGGCCAGAGAAAAATATTCTTGCCTCGAGGAAAGGTGTTGTCTTTGAAAGATTTGATCCACTTAGTGGGTACAAAAAAGACAGCCGTCCATACGCCTGTATATGAGGCTGCTGGGAAAAATGGTGGCATCATTCGAAGCAGTACCCTACGGTCAATTCCATTCAAGGAATTTGCAAGGGGCCATACTGTCAGCCTGGAACAAAAAAGTTCAGGCCCTAGACTTACAATGTCCTTGTCCCCTTCCGTTCGCAAGAGCCTCCGTTGGTGGTTGGTTCCCCAGAATCTGGAAAAAAGGAAATCCTTCAGTCCGATTTCTTGGAAGGTGGTCACTACAGATGCCAGCCTTATAGGCTGGGGAGCAGTACTGGAGCAATAGTCTCTCCAGGGCAGATGGTCGGATGCAGAAAAGGCCCTGCCCATCAATCTCTTAGAGATACGAGCAGCCCGGTATGCCCTAGTAGCATGGACATCCAAACTCCAAGGGTCCCCTGTCAGAATTCAATCAGACAATGCCACAGCAGTGGCATATATCAATCGGGGGGGCACCAGGAGTCGTGCAGCCCAAAGGGAAGTAAATTACATCCTGAGATGGGCAGAAAAATATGTCCCAGCCATATCTGCGGTATTCATTCCAGGAGTGGAGAATTGGAAGGCGGACTTTCTAAGTCGCCAGCAATTAGGCCCAGAGGAAGGGTCCCTTCACCCCGAGGTTTTCTGGACAATATGTCAGCGGTGGGGAACATCGGATGTAGATCTTCTAGCATCCAGATTCAACGCAAAGGGGGATAGGTTTGTCTCTCGGACAAGGGATCCCCTAGCTTGCGGCTCGGATGCCCTAGTGTTCCCTGGGGATCAGTTCAAGCTGATATATGCATTCACACCGCCACAATGGTTACCTCGATTACTCCGCAGAATCAGGGTAGAAAAGAAACCAGTGATTCCGGTGGCTCCAGCGTGGCCCCGAAGAGCGTGGTACGCGGAGATTGTAAAATTTCAGTGGGGAGTCCTTGGACTCTCCCACGTCGTCCGGCTTTCGCAAGGACCGATATACCACCCTTCCTTACCAGCCCTAGGTTTGACGGCCTGGCTATTGAAGCCCACATTCTAAAAAAGAGAGGGCTCTCTAATGCTGTGGTATCTACCATGATCAATGCCAGGAAGCCGGTATCCAGGCAGATCTACTATAGAATCTGGAAGGCGTACATCGCGTGGTGTGAGGCCAAGAAATGGCATCCACATAAGTACGTAATAGGTAGGATTCTGGACTTCCTACAGTGGGCTGTAGATAGGAAGCTTGCCTTGAGTACTATCAAGGGTCAGATTTCGGCCTTGTCAATATTTTTTCAAAGGCCCTTGGCTTCGCATTCACTAGTCAAAGCCTTTATACAAGGAGTGATGCGTATTAGTCCTCCGGTTAATATTCCCATATGTCCATGGGATCTAAACTTGGTTCTGTCGGTTCTACAGAAACAACCATTTGAACCATTACAGCATATTTCCTTGGTGCTTCTTACCAGGAAATAGATTTTTCTAGTAGCCATTTGTTCGGCTAAAAAGAGTATCGGAATTAGCAGCTATGTCCTGTAAGGAGCCATATCTGGTTATCCATAAGGACAGAGTAGTGTTACGTCCTCATCCAGCCTTTCTTCCTAAGGTGGTATCGAGGTTTCATTTGAACCAAGATGTGGTTCTTCCTTCTTTTTTCCCCAAACCTACTTCGGTAGAGGAAAAGTTATTGCATTCTTTGGATGTCGTAAGAGCAGTTAAAGCTTATCTAAAAGCCACTGCTCAGATTCGCAGAACGGATACTTTGTTTATTCTGCCGGAAGGCCCCAGAAAGGGTCAGGCAGCGTCAAAATCTACTTTAGCCAAGTGGATTCGACAGGTCATAATACAAGCCTATAGCTTGAGAAGTAGACCGCCTCCGTTCAAAGTTAGGGCGCACTCCACGAGAGCAGTTGGAACTTCATGGGCAGTGCATCACCAGGCCTCCCTGGCTCAAATCTGTAAGGCCGCAACATGGTCTTCGGTACACACGTTTACTAGGTTCTACCAGGTGGACGTTAGAAGTCAGGAGGATGTCGCCTTTGGGCGCAGTGTGTTGCAGGCAGCAAAAGATCCTCATGTCTGATAGCGCTCAGCTTATATATGGTGTATCCCCCCCCTCATTTGGCATTGCTTTAGGACATCCCATTAGTAATGACTATGCCGCTCTGTGTCCCGTGATGTACGAGAAAGAAAATAGGATTTTTATAAGGCTTACCTGTAAAATCCTTTTCTTGGAGTACATCACGGGACACAGAGCTCCCACCCCTCTTTGGGGACACTTATTGCTTTGCTACAAAACTGAGGTGCTCCCGGATGGGAGGGGCTTATATAGGGGAGGGTACTTCCGGTTTTGGAAGTTGCCAGTGCCAGCACCTGACGGTAACTATATAACCCATTAGTAATGACTATGTCGCTCTGTGTCCCGTGATGTACTCCAAGAAAAGGATTTTACAGGTAAGCTGTTATAAAAATCCTATTTTTGACACCATTTTAGGACCATTGTCATTTTTACAGCGATCAGTGCTATAAAAATGCACTGATTACTGTAAAAATTAGGGCTGTTACTGATTAAAATTTTCGTGTTCGATTAATCGATTTTTTTTTAATCGATTAATCGACTAATTTTGATTAATTATAACGTACATAGATCCAACTACTTTTAGCTGATCTCCTTGCAGGCCGAGTCCCACCAGTGCAGCTACCAACCACTGGAAAAATCGATAGCAGGATCCAAAAAACACACAAAGGCAGCGCTCAATGGGAATAGCATTAAAACTTTTATAGTCTTCAAGTAGGTAACAAAATAATAATTGCACTGGAGATAAAATCGATGTAGCTACATAAACTGTAAAAATGGTGCAAGTAATACCAAACGGTAGCAAAAGCATGTAGCTAAGTATGATACTGGTATAAAAATGTGTACAACGATACCACTGCTGAATCCAGATGAGAAGGGGTTAACATCAGTCCGTCGGCATGTAGATGTCCCGTGAAGGGAACTATCACAACTCCCAGTGGATGGCTGTAGAATCCCAGGTTGATAGAGGGAAATGATAGTGGGAAGTGTAACAGCCCTTGTGTGTGGCGGATAGTAAGGTCCCGCCGGCATGCAGATATGAAGGCAGCAAAGGAGCCCTTCAGATGGACACGGCAAGCCCAAAGAATTTTGATCGATCAAAACAATTAACCGATTAATCGAGGAATTAATAGTTAATTTCCACAGCCCTAGTAAAAATGACACTGGCAGTGAATGGGTTAACTTGTAGGGGGCGCTGAAGGGGTTAAGTGTGACCTAGGGAGTGATTCTAACTGTTAAGGGGCGTGGCTTGCTGTGACACGTCATTGATCGCTGTTCCCGATGACAGGGAACAGACGATCAGTGACATGTCACTAGGAAGAATGGGGAGATGTTGTGTTTACACTGACAACTCCCCATTCTTCAGCTCTGTGACCCGATCGCGGGACACCGGCGGACATCGAGTGCGGGCACGGTCACGGAGCGCGCATCAGGATCGCGAGCGCGCCGGCGCGCGTGACGACACGGCCGCAAATTAAACGGGATGTATATATACGCCCATTTGCGCAGCTGTGCCATTCTGTTGACGTAAAAACTTGCGCGGCGGTCGGCAAGCGGTTAAGCACCTGATTAGAGCCAGAGGCTCTAATAGGCTTCAAAATCGGTGGGCTCGGGTCGCAGAGGATGTATCTGGAGCCCACCCAGGTGTGTTGCAACAGCGAATGAGAATTCGCTGTTGCAACACTGATCCTCCCTCCGGCCAATCGGGAAGCGGGTCTTACACCACCGTGGGGTGGTGTAAATTTCCCCATTGGCAAGATCCACTTGAGTTTGCGATCTCTTGGAACGGGGTACCCTGGAAAATTGATTGGATAGTCGGTCGGATCGGCATTGAGGCTGCAGGAATCCTTATTGGCAATTTCCATATAGCGCTTATGACTACCTGTAGGGGGTCATACAACTCTGGTGAGTAGGATGTGTGGAAGGTGATGGTGGTGGAAGATCTCAGTCACTCCATTTGTGCTCTTCAGGAATTGGAAGATCCATACATTTTGTTTCTATATATTTTTTGTCACAATTTCTATTGGACTTTATATGTTATACACATGTTTTTGATTACGTGTGATTGGTTACACTTGAATTAGCTCTACTTAGAAACATAGCGCGGTTTAAATTAACAAATTAGTAGTTGATTTCTCTTTTTACCAGATTGGCTGAAAGGACAGGCGATCCTGGATGCGAGGAGGAGAAGAGCCGCTGGCCGATGCCTGGACGCCCGGTCCCCGCTGGTGCTTGGATGCCCAATCCCCGCCGCTGGTCCTCGGATGCCTGATCCCCGCCGCTGGTCCTCGGATGCCCGCCGATGCCCTCTGCCTAGATGGGGTAAGTGCCGGTGGACCAACTGGCGGACAGCGCTGGGGGGGGGTGTTTGAGTTGCCGCGGGGGTGGGGGGGTTCGGTTGTTTGCCGCCCCCAAACAAA
This sequence comes from Rana muscosa, assembly GCA_029206835.1. NCBI lineage: Eukaryota > Metazoa > Chordata > Amphibia > Anura > Ranidae > Rana > Rana muscosa. Next base: position 1,087,255,780 of record CM055117.1, on the reverse strand, counting down.
AAACACCAGCCACCACTGTCCTAAACTATCCGCCTCTCTCCTCGCCTCTCTATTCCTAAAATATCCCCCTCTCTCTTCGCCTCTCTACTCCTAAACTACTCCTAAACTATACCGCTCTCTCCTCGCCTCTCGATTCTTCAACTATTCCCTTCTCTCCTCGCGATTCCTAAACTATCCCCTTCTCTCCTCACCTCTCGCTTCCTAAACTATCCCCCTCTCTCCTCATCTCTCACTTCCTAAACTATCCCCCTCTCTCCTCGTCTCTCACTTCCTAAACTATCCCCCTCTCTCCTCGTCTCTCACTTCCTAAACTATCCCCCTCTCTCCTCGTCTCTCACTTCCTAAACTATCCCCCTCTCTCCTTGTCTCTCGCTTCCTAAACTATCCCCCTCTCTCCTCACCTCTCGCTTCCTAAACTATCCCCCTCTCTCCTCGTCTCTCGCTTCCTAAACTATCCCCCTCTCTCCTCGTCTCTCGCTTCCTAAACTATCCCCCTCTCTCCTCATCTCTCCCTTCCTAAACGATCCCCCTCTCTCCTCGTCTCTCACTTCCTAAACTATCCCCCTCTCTCCTCGTCTCTCACTTCCTAAACTATCCCCCTCTCTCCTCGTCTCTCACTTCCTAAACTATCCCCTTCTCTCCTCGCGATTCCTAAACTATCCCCTTCTCTCCTCACCTCTCGCTTCCTAAACTATCCCCTTCTCTCCTCGTCTCTCGCTTCCTAAACTATCCCCCTCTCTCCTCGTCTCTCGCTTCCTAAACTATCCCCTTCTCTCCTCACCTCTCGCTTCCTAAACTATCCCCCTCTCTCCTCGTCTCTCACTTCCTAAACTATCCCCCTCTCTCCTCGTCTCTCACTTCCTAAACTATCCCCTTCTCTCCTCGCGATTCCTAAACTATCCCCTTCTCTCCTCACCTCTCGCTTCCTAAACTATCCCCTTCTCTCCTCGTCTCTCGCTTCCTAAACTATCCCCCTCTCTCCTCGTCTCTCGCTTCCTAAACTATCCCCTTCTCTCCTCACCTCTCGCTTCCTAAACTATCCCCCTCTCTCCTCGTCTCTCCCTTCCTAAACTATCCCCCTCTCTCCTCGTCTCTCGCTTCCTAAACTATCCCCCTCTCTCCTCGTCTCTCGCTTCCTAAACTTTCCCCCTCTCTCCTCGTCTCTCGCTTCCTAAACTTTCCCCCTCTCTCCTCGTCTCTCGCTTCCTAAACTATCCCCCTCTCTCCTCGTCTCTCACTTCCTAAACTATCCCCCTCTCTCCTCGTCTCTCACTTCCTAAACTATCCTCCTCTCTCCTCGTCTCTCGCTTCCTAAACTTTCCCCCTCTCTCCTCGTCTCTCGCTTCCTAAACTTTCCCCCTCTCCCCTCGTCTCTCGCTTCCTAAACTATCCCCCTCTCTCCTCGCCTCTCACTTCCTAAACTATCCCCCTCTCTCCTCGCCTCTCGCTTCCTAAACTATCCCCCTCTCTCCTCGTCTCTCACTTCCTAAACTATCCCCCTCTCTCCTCGTCTCTCACTTCCTAAACTATCCCCCTCTCTCCTCGTCTCTCGCTTCCTAAACTTTCCCCCTCTCTCCTCGTCTCTCGCTTCCTAAACTATCCCCCTCTCTCCTCGTCTCTCACTTCCTAAACTATCCTCCTCTCTCCTCGTCTCTCGCTTCCTAAACTTTCCCCCTCTCTCCTCGTCTCTCGCTTCCTAAACTTTCCCCCTCTCTCCTCGTCTCTCGCTTCCTAAACTATCCCCCTCTCTCCTCGCCTCTCACTTCCTAAACTATCCCCTTCTCTCCTCGCCTCTCACTTCCTAAACTATCCCCCTCTCTCCTCGCCTCTCGATTCCTAAACTATCCCCCTCTCTCCTCGCCGCTTAAATTCCTAAACTATCCCCTCTCTCCTCTCTATTCCTAAATTATACCCCTCTCCCCTCTCTATTACATAACTATCCCCCTCTCTCCTCTCTATTCCAATACTATCCCCTCTCTCCTCTCTATTCCTAAATTATACCCCTCTCCCCTCTCTATTCCAATACTATCCCCTCTCTCCTCTCTATTCCTAAACTATCCCCCTCTCCCCTCTCTATTCCTAAACTATCCCCCTCTCTCTTCTCTATTCCTAAACTATCCCCCTCTCTCCCCCCTATTCTTAAACTATCCCCCTCTCTCCTCTCTATTCTTAAACTATACTCTTCACTTCAACTTTCTGGTTCTAATCTATACTCTTCTCACCTCTCTCTCTTACCTATACTCTTCTCTCTTGACCTCACAATTACTAAATGATACTCCTCTCCTCTAAACTTTCTATAACTAAACTCTCCTCACTTCTCTATTACAAAACTATACTCCCCTCTCCTCAGCTCTCTATTCCTAAACTATACTCTTCTTCTCAACATTCTGGTTCTAGACTACTTTGTCTTCTCATCTCTCTCTTACCTATACTCCTCTTTCCCAACTCTTAAATATACTTCTTTTCCTGACCTCACAATTACTAAACATCACTCTTCTCCATTTTCCATTACTAAACTATACTTGTCATGCCAGGTGCCCCATAAACCTAAAACCATCTTCTACTAAAGCTTCTGCCATGCAATGTCAATGGGCATCTCTGGCCTCTTGTCATTCCAAGAGATGTCCCTTTTAAATGGCCACAGGAACACACCGTAAAACACTACAGCTTCTTACAGCTGTAATTTTGTAATAAACATCAAAGCACAAAGTATTTCTATAGAAGGAGGCTCTACTTGATTGGCGCTGGTCCAGTTGAGTTTTAGGTTCCTTTTGGCTCACCTCACTATAACTTGCGGGGTTATATTATTCTCTAATTAAAGGAGAGTCAGACGTGTGAATGTTTCAAAAACATATGTCCACCATACAGATATATTAGCACATAGCATACAGTCAAGTACAGTAATGAAGCACCCACGCCACCCTCCTTCTCCACTCTTTGGCTCGTTCACTGGAGAGGAAGGAACGTGGTCTCCGCCATGCCCGTACCCCCTGGGTTGCAGAGGTTAAGCACACTTAAATTTCACTTACGGGTCTTTGCAGCGATTCCCCTCAGTGTTGGTTTCTGTCCCTAAAATGTAAGGACAAAAGTCTCTATACCCCAAGTAACTCCAAGGTCCACACCAGTATATCACTCCAACGTAGAGCTTTATTTTCTTATGCATGAAAGGAGAAAGGTGTTAGGAAGACAGATGGAATTCAGGCACTCCTGGCTTCGTCGCCACTCGATCCCGAGTGGGTACAGCTCACCCGGATAGTCACCCAATGGCACTAGCAGCCGGCGTGTAGCTCGAACACGCCACTCGATCCCGAGTGGGTACAGCTCACCCGGATAGTCACCCAATGGCACTAGCAGCCGGCGTGTAGATCGAACAGTCAATTTAGTTCCCTAATGGATGCGTCTAGGAGATTTTCTGCCACAGAATCTATAGTCTCCCAAACCTCCTGATGGTCCAGATGTTAGGCCCCTGGTTTCCGGGGTGATGACATCCCTCCGGAGAGTTACTGGGCCTCTTCCTTCACTGTGATCTCTCAACAGTCCTTCGGAACGGTCCTCCCCAGCCTCCTCTTCCAGAAACGGGGCCCCTCGCAAGGCGGCCCCCTGGGATTCTTCCTCCCGAAGTGGGCTCCAGCTAAAGGTGCTGGGCCCAGGGCTGAAGTTGCAGTCCCAGGATTAAAGGTGCCTGGGACTGAGGCACACGTGGAGGGCCATGCACTCGAAACTGGACTCCAAACAATACCTTCCCCCGGGTACAGGTCCCCAGGGTGGCAACTCTCCTCCACTATGGCGTCTGCCCCTTTTATACCCCCTCCCGGCATGCACAGCAGGCAGATCCCGCCCACTATACGGCTGCCGAAAAGGGGCACCAAATCGCTGCCCTAACACCTGTGGTTCAACCCAGAGTACCAGTGACAGCGCCACCCATACTTCTTAGGGGAACTGCACACCAGGTGAAATAGCAACAAGACAGAGTCCAGCAATTGAAAGATTTGAGTCAACTACCACTCAAATCACCCCTAAATTTGGTATTACAATCCCTAAATTTGGGACCCCGCTACAGTAAGAACACATAAAATTTACATAGTGTATTTGTTCTCATAATCAAAATAAATGAAAATGCAGATTTGACACATAGCCAAAATAAGTACACCCCTAAATGTATGACCCCTTCAAAGCCATGAAAGTATAATGAAATGTTCCAGATTAGGTGCCAGTAATGAGAACCTCCTTAGGGAGTATACTGGTGGAAGCTGTCTTATACAAACTTCAGCTACCTAGTGTCTGTGTTCTTTCTGCCATTGATGATGTGTGTGGGGTCATCATGCCAAAATCAAAAGAGCTTTCAAAGGCCCTCAGAAAGAAGACTGTTGATGTTGAGTGAATCTGGCAAAAAAAATCAAATGTGATTGCACTAAAATATTTAAAAATCTATCGTTCCACTGTAGGAAAAAGTGTCATAATCCTAATTTGTCAAGGACTGGCCAGTCCAGCAAATTCAGCTCAAGAAATCTCGATAACCTGAGAATTTTATCAGAGGGTCTGTCATCATCTGTTACTTGCAACTGATGATGTGAACATACATACATACATCTTCAAACACAAAGAGATTGCACCAATTTAATCTGCAGGAGGTTTGTAACAACACAGTCTTTGCTGTCCATAAAAGGACAACAGTTTGCCAATAATCCCACAAAGCAAGACCTTCTGGAACACCATCTGCCTGGAGTTTGCATGTTCTCCCTGTGCCTGTGTGGGTTTCCTCCGGGTCCTCCGGTTTCCTCCCACACTCTAAAGACCAGGGGCGGATCCAGAGCCTTTTCTCGGGAGGGGCACTGCCAAAAAATATGTTTTTTTGTGGGAAATTTATCGGGGAAATGGCTGGTGTCAGCGCTTCAATCATCCCGGCACCATGGTTGTTATGGTGTCAGGATGATAGAAGTGCATTATTTCTATTATTACATTGTAATATAAAATTAAATAGTTCAATGCAGAATCAGTGGGAGCCCCGAGTGCGTCACTTGCCACCGTCGCCTGCAATTAGTGGGAGCCCTGAGCGTGTCACTTGCCACACGTTGCGGATTGTCACTTGCCACACCTTGTGGATTGTCACTTGCCACGTCACCTGCCACACACTTGCCTGCCACCAGATGCAGATTGTCATTTGCCATGTCACCTGACACAATTCGCGGATTGCCACTTGCCACATCGCCTGCCACACCTTGCGGATTGTCACTAACTTGCCTGCTAAGGTGTAGTTTTGGTTGTCTCTTGCTGTGTCCCAGACTCCCAGAGTCAGGCAGCAGAGAGATAATGTAATCTCTCTGCTGCCTGCACAGTGAGGGCGGAAGTCACTGCAGGAATGCAGGGAAGGCACGGGCGGTGAGAGATGATCCCGGCTAGCTGATTGGCCAGCTGCCACACTGAGCCTGCTCTCTCACTCTCACCTGCGCTGCCAACACACTGAGCAGCACGGTCTGCCCACGAACCGCGCCGCCCGCCCACGAACCGCGCCGCAAGCGGAGCCGCCCGCTTTCTTACCCGTCTGTGGAGCCGCACGCTATTGCACCTGCCCGCAGAGCAGCCTGACGTGACTCACTGACGTCACTTGTTGCTAGACGCCAAGCGGCCCAGGCGTTAGCAACGAGTGCAGGGAAGAGGCTCCACCCACCTCCTCCTCCGCTCCTGGTATCGTGTCAGTGCGCCACGTAACTACATTAGACGAGTCTCTCTCTCGGCGCCGCTGATCGGCTGATGTGAGAAACTGAGAGAGAGAGACTCAGAGAGGCAGCGGCAGCCGCAGAACAAGTACTGTATATACTCGAGTATAAGCCGACCCGAATATAAGCCGAGGCACCTAATTTTACCCCAAAAAACTGGGAAAACTTATTGACTCGAGTATAAGCCTAGGGTGTCCATCTGCATGTCTCACTTTGCCTCACTGTGCCCATGCTTCACTGTGCCCATGACTAGACTGATGTTTAACATGGAAGTCTATGGAAGTAGTGCCCGGCTTTGAAAAATCGGCTCTCCCAGGCCGTAGGTCCCCCAGACACCAAACTTTGCACACTTTTAGAGGAGATATGGGGCTACTTGTGGGGCAAGATTGGGGTCCAGAGGACCTACGACCGGCCGGTACCGGGTCCGCAAAGTCACCGGAGAAATGACCGTTTAACATTGGAGTCTATGGAAGGGGTGCCCGGCTTTAAAAAAAATCAGTGCTCCCGGCCGTAGGTCCCCCAGACACCAAACTTTGCACACTTGTAGAGGAGACATGGGGCTACATGTGTGCCACGTTTGGGGTCCAGGGGACCTATGGTCGGCCGGTACCGGGTCCCCAAATTTCGGGAGATCAGGCACAAAAAAAAAAAAAAAACAGAGCAAGCAAGTGAGTGTGACAGGTGGTCTGGGGGGGGGGGGGGGCATCAGCCCCTACTAAAGACATTCTGGTATGTTCATTGGCTCCTGTCTAAATTGGCCCTAGTATACAGTCATGGCCGAAATTGTTGGCACCCCAGAAATTTTTCCAGAAAATCAAGTATTTCTCACAGAAAAATTTTGCAGTAACACATGTTTTGCTATACACATGTTTATTCCCTTTGTGTGTATTGGAACAAAACAAAAAAAGGGAGGAACAAAAAGCAAATTGGACATAATGTCACACAAAACTCCAAAAATGGGCTGGTCAAAATTCTTGGCACCCTTAACTTAATATTTGGTTGCACACCCTTTGGAAAAAATAACTGAAATCAGTCGCTTCCTATAACCATCAATAAGCTTCTTATGCCCCATACACACGATCGTTTTTCATGCCGTTAAAAATGCCATTTTTAAAAATGGGCATTAAAACCGATCGTGTGTAGGCTCCAGAGCATTTTTAACGACGTGAAAAACGGGTATTAAAAATTTCGAACATGCCCTATTTTTTCACGTCGTTTTTCATGTCGTTTTTTTTAACGACGTGAAAATGATAGTGTGTATGCTTTAACGACGTGAAAAAAAACGCGCATGCTCAAAATCAAGTATGAGACGGGAGCGCTCGTTCTGGTAAAACTAGCGTTCGTAATGGAGATAGCACATTCGTCACGCAGTAACGGACTGAAAAGCACAAGGCTGAAAAGTGCGAATCGTCGCTCAACAAACTTTACTAACATGAAGGGTGGCGCCATTCGAACGGAACTTCCCCTTTATAGTGCCGTCGTACGTGTTGTACGTCACTGCGCTTTGCTTGATCGTTTTTTAAAATGATCGTGTGTACGCAAGACAGGCTTGAGAGGAAACATGGAAAAAAACGACGAGAAAAACGTTGGTTTGAAAAATGGCATGAAAAACGATCGTGTGTACGCCGCATTACACCTCTCACCTGGAATTTTGGACCACTTTTCTTTTGCAAACTGCTCCAGGTCTCTCTTATTGGAAGGGCGCCTTTTCCCCAACAGCAATTTTAAGATCTCTCCACAGGTCTTCAATGGGATTTAGATCTGGACTCATTGCTGGCCACTTTAGAACTCTCCAGCGCTTTGTTGCCATCCATTTCTGGGTGCTTTTTGACGTATGTTTGGGGTCATTGTCCTGCTGGAAGACCCAAGATCTCGGACGCGAACCCAGCTTTCTGACACTGGGCTCTACAGTGCGACCCAAAATCCTTTGGTAATCCTCAGATTTCATGATGCCTTGCACACATTCAAGGCACCCAGTGCCAGAGTCAGCAAAACAACCCCAAAACTTCAATGAACCTCCACCATATTTCACAGTAGGTACTGTGTTCTTTTCTTTGTAGGCCTCATTCCATTTTTGGTAAACAGTAGAATGATGTGCTTTACCAAAAAGCTCCATCTTGGTCTCCTCTGTCCACAAGACGTTTTCCCAGAAGGATTTTGGCTTACTCAATTCAATTTTGGCAAACTGTAGTCTTGCTTTTTTATGTCTCTGTGTCAGTAGTGGGGTCCTCCTGGGTCTCCTGCCATAGCGTTTACTTTCATTTAAATGTCGACGGATAGTTTGCGCTGACACTGATGTTCCCTGAGCCTGCAGGACAGCTTGAATTTCTTTGGAACTTGTTTGGGGCTGCTTATCCACCATCCGGACTATCCTGCGTTGCAACCCTTCATCAATTGTTCTCTTCCGTCCACGCCCAGAGAGATTAGCTACAGTGCCATGGGTTGCAAACTTATTGATAATGTTGCGCACTGTGGACAAAGGCAAGTCTAGATCTCTGGAGATGGACTTGTAACCTTGAGATTGTTGATATTTTTCCACAATTTTGTGACGTGGCCAGGTGACATGGCAAGTGGACAATCCACAACTTGTGGCAGGTGACGTGGCTAGGTGACGTGGCCAGTGGACAATCCACAACTTGTGGCAGGTGACGTGGCCAGGTGACGTGGCACGTGGAAATCAACAACTTGTGGCAGGTAACATGGCCAGGTGACGTGGCAAGTGGACAATCCACAACTTGTGGCAGGTGAAGTGGCAGGTGACGTGGCCAGTGGACAATCCACAACTTGTGGCAGGTGACGTGGCCAGTGGACAATCCACAACTTGTGGCAGGTGAAGTGGCAGGTGACGTGGCCAGTGGACAATCCACAACTTGTGGCAGGTGAAGTGGCAGGTGACGTGGCCAGTGGACAATCCACAACTTGTGGCAGGTGACGTGGCCAGTGGACAATCCACAACTTGTGGCAGTTGAAGTGGCAGGTGACGTGGCCAGTGGACAATCCACAACTTGTGGCAGGTGAAGTGGCAGGTGACGTGGCCAGTGGACAATCCACAACTTGTGGCAGGTGAAGTGGCAGGTGACGTGGCCAGTGGACAATCCACAACTTGTGGCAGGTGACATGGCCAGGTGACGTGGCAAGTGGACAATCCACAACTTGTGGCAGGTGACGTGGCAGGTGACATGGCCAGGTGACGTGGCAAGTGGACAATCCACAACTTGTGGCAGGTGACATGGCCAGGTGACGTGGCAAGTGGACAATCCACAACTTGTGGCAGGTGACATGGCCAGGTGACGCGGCAAGTGGACAATCCACAACTTGTGGCAGGTGACGTGGCAGGTGACATGGCCAGGTGACGTGGCAAGTGGACAATCCACAACTTGTGGCAGGTGACATGGCCAGGTGACGCGGCAAGTGGACAATTCACAACTTGTGGCAGGTGATGTGGCAAGTGGACAATCCACAGCTTGTGGCAGGTGATGTGGCAAGTGATACGCTAAATACAAGTACACTGCGGCTCTCTCAGTTGCTGCTACCCACTCTGGTCTCACAAAATGGCTGAAATGGTTAAATAATACTGTTTTTTGAGCTTAGGGAGGGTCTTATGATGTTTCTTAACTAAACGTTTATAGACGCAAACGTGGTAAAACGCAGCTAAACGCAGCAAAACGGGCGTTTCTAAACGTCTCGTGTGCATGGGGCCTAAAACAGCCTCCTATGCCCCATACACACGATCGGTTTTCCCGTCGGAAATCCCGACCGTGTGTACGGGGCATTAAGGCCAGTACACACGATCAAATTTTCTGACGTGAATTGTGTGATGACCGGCTGTTGTCGGAAAATCCGACCGTTTGTATGCTCCATCGGACAACTGTTGTCGGTTTTTCCGCCAACAAATGTTGGATATCATGCTTTAAAATTTACCGACAACAAATGTGTGTTGTCGGATTTTCCGATCGTGTGTACAGAAGTCCTTCGGAAAAAAGTTCAAAGTACAAACAAGCATGATCAGAAGCAATGCTCACCATAACACAACATTAGCAGAAGTTGCCCAAAGGGTGGAGCTAAAGAGCTGGAAAACCACGTAGTTTCGTGTTTGTTGGCCGACAATTCTTTGCAGTTTGTATGCAATGCAAGTTCCTGGCCAACGCCCTTCGGACAAAAGTCCTACGCTTTGTCCGATGGAAATCTGATCGTGCGTACGAGGCTTTACAGTCTCCAATGGAGGTGATAACACTGGAGCACAAATGAAAGAAGTGTCTGAACAAGGACCTTCATGGCAGCATCACAAGGGATTTTTTTTTTTTTTTTTTAACAAAAGCTTCAGATTTAGAAAATATAAAAAAATGAATTTTGAAATTTCATTACCATGTTAAAAGCTTATGTGAGATTTTATTAATTAGCCTTGCATCTATTTGAAGCCAATTCAGGTGAGATTAGAATAAACAGGAGTGCTGGATAGTACAAATTATCTAGGTGGAGCCTCTAAATATTCACAATACAGAACAGATGACACAGGTGAAGACAGATGACAGAACAGCCCTGACAGGAAAGCATGCCAGAACCTTACACATCTGACATGTGACAACACTCGTGCTTTTTAACTAAGGTTATAGAGAAAAGTCATGTGTAAATGAATGTGCTTAAGAAGAGAAGTACAACCAAACGAGCGTTGGCTGTACTTCTCCTGTGGAAGCCTCCGGGTTGAAGCCTGCTGACGGCTGATGTCACAGAGCAGGTCCAGGCTCACGATGAAGTCGGGATCTGTCCACATGCCTGGACGGGAACCCAGCTCAGCCTCTCAGCGTGCCACTGATAGCCTGAGCCAGCCACTTAGGGTTGACACCTGTCCGGGATTCACCCAGACAGTTCGGGTTTTCAATCGTGTGTCCAGGTTTCAGTCCGCCTGAAACCCGGACACATTATTCAGACAGGAATGTGGCTCAGAACAGGGCCTGATAGGAGGGTGAGGAGGCACTATGTGCGTCACATTACTATTCTCTATGGAGCGTCCAAAGGTGTCCCAGGTCTTTTACAATCCTATAGAGCAGGGGTGTCAAACTCAATTTCATTATGGGCCGCATCAGCATTATGATTGCCCTCAAAAGGGCCGGTTGTATCTATAAGATTAGATGTCCAGCGCATCCCCTCCCTATATATTAGATGTCAAGAGCCACCCCACCATCAGAAGTCGAGTCCCCCACTCTCCCTTACATCACAGTGCACCCCCTTACTTTATGCTGCTGCTGGGAAGAAGCTTGAAAGCAGAAAGTAAGGGTCTGGAGGAGGACAAGAGGAGGGAGAGGAGGGCTGGAGCTGTCCTGCAGCTGCTGCAGGAGAGGTGCGAGGGCCAAATGAAATGGCCTGGAGGGCCGGTTTCGTCCCGCGGGCCTTGTGTTTGACACCTGTGCTATAGAGTATGCTAAAAAAAAAAATTTTTGCTGTGTGCCGCTAAAGTGTTTGGGTTTGGCTTCAAGAAAAAGTGGCAACCCTACAGCCCGCTCCTGCTCCCTCCACAGCCCAGCGCTCCAGTAAGCGTGCAGGGGGGGGGCAGAGCAGAGAGCTGCCGACTGACAGTAACCAGCTCTCTGCTCAAGGAGCTCTGAGAACAGAGCGACCAGCAGTGTTCAATCGCTCGGTTCTCAGTGTTAGAGATAGGGTTGCCACCTCATCCCTTTAAACCTGAACACATACTGTATGAATTACACAGGTTCTGAGGCTAATTTAATGCAGATAAGGCACCAAGTGAGTTTAATTACCACCTTAATCAGCCACAGAACCCGTGTAATTATTATGTGTTCGGTTTTAAAAGGATGAGGTGGCAACTCTAGTTAGAAGCGCTGGGGCACAGATGCAGAATCGGTCCAATGCTGCATCCACCAGCCAGTAGACAATTGTGTTCTTCCAACCTTGGGTTAACAATTTTCTATTCCAGCATGACTGTGCCCCTGTGTACACAGCCAGCGCTATACACAGCCGCATCACACCCGAGAATGTGCCCGACAATTTGTACATTCGAAAACCCTGGTGGGGGTTCCCAATGATTAGCTGAGAGAGGAAGTCCCACTGAAAGCAATAGGAGGCTGCAAGCTCTTGCAGATAATCGTGGCTATTCACATGTTAATGCAGCGATCATCTGCGAGTGATCGGCCCTGGATACAGACAGTCTGCGTCCATTGCTGATGACTTGCAGGTGATCGCTGCATGAACGATTACATGTGAGCGGCCGTGATCAGCTGCAAGAGCTTGCAGCCTCCTATTGCTTTCAGTGGGACTTTTAGAGGAAAAATGGGAGACAGAATCCACAATACGTGGCACCACATTCAATTATATGAACAAAAACAAGAAAGAAATCAAAAAACAGACTTTTAAGGCTGACACTATAATCACAATAGGGAAAGAGAAGTACTCAAAGGTAAAATAAAATATCAACATTTATTTAAATATCATTATAAAAACATGTTATAAAGATGAATGCATGGCTGCATTTGATGGGCACAGTGGCAGCATTTGATGGCACAGTGGCAGTATTTGATGGGCACAGTGGCAGTATTTGATGGGCACAGTGGCAACATTTGATGGCACAGTGGCTGCATTTGATGGGCACAGTGGCTGCATTTGATGGGCACAGTGGCTGATGGGCGCAGTGGCTGCATTCGATGGCACAGTGGCAGCATTTGATGGGTACAGTGACTGATGGGCACAGTGGCAGCATTTGATGGGCACAGTGGCAGTGTTTGATGGGCACAGTGGCTGCGTTTGAAAGGCACAGTGAGGCTGCAATTGATTTTTTTATGAATTTTTCAGTTTGTTTGCACCCCCCCAAAAATTTTGAGCACCAGCCACCACTGGTATGCTGTCATAACATTGGTCTTCTATCTAAAGGCCAGCCAACAGGATCACAATGCCAGCACCAATGGATCACTACGCGTTTTGCTGTAAGCTTCCTCAGGAGATCCTATTGATACACGATCAAACACCTGAGAGGTATGGGCAGGGCCGGCCCTACCATGGGACCCAGTGGGCCCATGGTCCCAGGCGGCATTTTAAGAGGGGCGGCAGCCATCCCGGCTGTTTCCGAGATCTGCCATGAAAGGCTGCATCTATTGTGTGCAGCCCTTACTGCCTGGAGACAGTTTCACACTGAGCCGATTTTGACACTTGCCAGAGATGTAAAATACCTGAATGCAGAGAGACTAGCTGTCGGTATTGAGTTGATGTCGGGGTGGGTGGGGGAGCTATCAAACACCAGCCAATGGGATGGGGTCTGGGCGGGCCGCTATGTGTGTGTATGTAGCCCCGCCCCCTTTCTTAAACAGGACAATCATTGGCTGGTGCTCGATAGCTGCTGGGTCCCGCCCACCCCACATTACCGCTGGATTTTGAAAGCTGGTCTCTCTCTGCACTGCCTATGCTGACACTGAATTCCATGTTACACCAGGCAGAGATTTGGACGCTGCAATCTTGAACACTGAGAGCCTGAGAGGAAGCATGGAAACATACTTGTTACAGTGTTTCTGACAGTAGATGCGGAATCCAGGCAGAGATGTAGTGAGGAGGACAGACAGACCAGTGTCAGTCCCCTCTGCATGTGCTCTGTTGTGTAATCGGACACCTTGAGGCTGCAAACATCTGGGAGCCTCTGAAGCAAAGGACAGTGTCATACCTTCTAATAGACTGCAGTTCCTGACCATCTGATTACACAGAACGAGGTTGGTGGGGAGAAGGGGGGCTGCTTCTAGTTCACAGGGTCTGCCCAGCCCCTTGTACCTGGCTGAGGTGCACTGATATGGTTGCTGGATTTAATAAAGGAAGGCTGCAAGTGCAGGAGCTCCTTCTATATTTTCTATTATGTCCCTATGCCCACCATGGTCCCTAATAGAAGGTCTGTACTGAGATGGGGCTGGAATGGTGGTTTGTGCTGGGGGGAGTTTAGGACTGTGGGGGGAGATCTGTACTGAGTGGGGGTTTGGGGGGGATCGTCATGATAGAATATGACCTTGGAGGGGAGATTTGTACTGAAAGGAAGGGGTTTGGTTGTCGTCAGCGTTCCCATGTGGTGCGATTTTGGAGCCCATTCATTTTAAATGGGCTTTAGTTCACACCAGAACACAGAAAAAAATTGTGCATGCACTACTTTTTGGTGGTGTGTTTGCAATCTGCTTTACAGGTGGCGTAAAGCACCCACAGCAGATCACAAAGGTAGTGCTTTCCAGCAGCATCAAAAATGCTCACAGAACAATACATACAATTAAAAAAAAAAAAAAAATAATTTAAATTCTAAAACATAATTAGCAAAAAATAAAGGGCCGTTCACATGTACTTTGCTATCTGAAGAGCTGTCAGCATTTAGATTGCTCTTCAGAGAGCTTTTAACAGGTGGCGAGGAGGCATATTGCCTCCTCACTGCCTGTTTTAACCCCTCACTAGCACGCTACAATCATGTGCTTTGCATGCTGTTGCAGGACACTTGCAGAGCAGCACTATTCACTTGACTTTTTCGACAAGGATATAATTTCTGCTATGGCTGTGAAGCACGGCATCGAATGTCATGGAATGTGTATACCCCCAGCCACTGCCTCCACTGCTAAAGGGGGTAGCATTTTGTCAGGCAGTAAAAACACTGTTCAACCATGGGTTTTTACCACCCCCAAGCTCATGTGTAAATGAGCCCTAAGGACTCATTCATCCATGTATTCTGGCCTTGCGAATGAGTAAATTGTTCACACAGCTGGAGCTGCCTGTTAGGCCCCTTTCACACGGGACGGATCCGTGATGATCCGCCCCGTGAACCTCCGCTTGCTCAGTGGGGATCGCTCCATTGATCCCCGCTGAGCTGGCAGATGACAGGGCGGTCCCTGCACACTGTGCAGGGACCGCCCTGTCAGATCTCTGCTCTCCCCTATGGGGGGATCGGATGAACACGGACCGTCTGTGTCCGTGTTCATCCGATCCGCTCTGCAGACGGATTGAAAAATGGGATTTTCCTCCGTCTGCAGAATCGGAGGATTGCGGACACGGAGGAGATCGGGTGTCAGCGGATATTCATCCGCTGACACCCGCAATCTCATAGGGACCAATGTATGTCCCTTTTTCATCCGTAAACGGATGGATGAAAAAGCGGACATACGGTCAGCATGTGTGAAAGGGGCCTTAGGGACACAGTGGTTGTATAAACACAGCCACAGGTCCAAATTTGACAGGTGTGCAATTGTGGGGGAGTGGTCCTGAATGCACACTATGGGCTCTTTCACACGGGCGGATCCCGTGATGATTCGCCCCGTGAACATCCGCTTACTTAGCGAAGATCGCTTCGTTGATCCCCGCTGAGCCGGCGGATGACTTGTCCGTCTCTGCACATTGTGCAGAAACGGAACGGTCAGATCGCCGCTCTCCTCTATGGGGGATCGGATGAAAACGGACCTTCTGTCCGTTTTCATCCGATCCGCAGACGGATGGAAAAGTAGGATTTTCCTCCGTCATGCTAAACGGACCATAGCGGAGACTGATGTCATCCGCTATCCCATAGGGATACATGCATGTCCGTTTTTTCATCCGAAAACGGATGGATGAAAAACAGACATACGGAACGTCCTTGTGAAAGAGCCCTTTGGGGCCGTACACCTGCACTCACACACCTGTCACCCATAGTGTAACATTTTCTGCCTGCACACAGCTCCAGGTGACTCCAGACACATAAAAAAACCACTGATTCACATTGTACAGGCCACAGTACCCTTGTAAATGAGCCCCGATACCTCATTCACACATAAAGCTTTGATTCTCAATACACTTTCTTAGCTTTTAGATTTAGTAGGAATTCTGTTGTGTTTGTGTCAGGTAGACTGTACGGGGCCCCGCAATTTCTAACAGCAGCTCTGATTACATGACAGTGTAGCACACAGTTTCACTAAGGGTCAATATCGGCTCAGTGTGAAACTCCCTCTTCTCTGTCAGTGCTAATCAGTGCCACCTGTCAGTGCTAATCAGTGTTTCCAATAAGTGCCGCCTAATATCAGTGCCAACCAATGCCACCTATCGGTGCCAAGTGTTTCCAATCAGTGCCACCTACCAGTGCCAATCAGTGACAGTGCTTCCGAACAGTGCCCATCAGTGTCGCCAATCAATGCCCATGCGTGCCACCTATCAGCGCCCAGTGATGCCAATTTGTGCCCATCAGTGCTGCCAATTAGTGCCCATCAGCGCTGCCAATCAGTGCCACTAAGTGCTGCCTATTAGTGTCAATCAGTGCTTTCTATGAGTGCCAATCAGTGGTGCCTGTCAGTGCCAATCATTGCTGCCTGTCTGCCAACCATTGCTGCCAATCTGCCAAACTGAGTGCAGGAATGGGGCGATGAACTCGGCAGCCAGGCACATTGTCCATGGGGAGCCGGCCTGGTGGGGCACAACTAAAATCTGTTGATGTTTATTAATTCCACATGCCGATCTTTAGTATAATAGGTAATCACCACACTACTAATTTTCAATAAACTACTGGAGGTAAAATAAAAAAAAGTGTCAGTAAAAGGCCTGCCCCTAAGCACTGTTATGTGTTCCCACACCACCAAAAAAAAAGAAAGTGCAGCGCTAACTTACTGATCAATAGCTTTAAAAAAATGTCTTCATCAGTTCAGGCCAATATGTATTCTTCTACATATTTTTGGTTAGAAAAAAAAAAAAAAAACCCAATAAGCGTATATTGATTGGTTTGCGTAGAAGTTATAGCGTCTACAAAATAGGGAATAGATTTATGGCATTTTTATACTGATTTTCTGATAAAATAAATTTTAGTTATGATATAACTTAATGAATGTGGGGGGCCTTTTGGTGGGCGTGATTTTTTTGGGGGGGGGCAGCATTTCATTATTGGTCCCAGGCAGCACAATGTCTTGGGCCGGCCCTGGGTATGGGGCATCCAAGTCACCATGAAGTAAAAGAGGCAAGGGGGGGGGAAGGATAGATAAGTTTGCTCAACTGGCTCCGATGGAGATAGAAGAGGGTACCAAACAGCGTTATGAAGAGCCTCATTCAATGTGGCAGCCTGTAAATGATGCTCTGGGATGGGTAGTTACTAGTGAATTAAATGGTGGATAGCAATACCCTATTTGTTCCC
Source organism: Rana muscosa (assembly GCA_029206835.1). NCBI lineage: Eukaryota > Metazoa > Chordata > Amphibia > Anura > Ranidae > Rana > Rana muscosa. The sequence continues at coordinate 1,087,238,953 of CM055117.1, read as the reverse complement.
TTAGGCTAGACAGGATAAACAATATAATATATCCTTTTTCGATATTCCTGATGGAAATTATCAAAAGCGCTTTCCTCTACGATGGAAATTGTATATCCCCGGATGCCGGTCCTCATTACCAGGGTCACCCCTGCCACAGGGTGAATGAGAAGTCTGCATCCATTGCCGATGACTTGCAGATGATCGCTGCATGAACGATTACATTTTGAGTGGCCAGCGATCAGCTGCAAGAGCTTGCAGCCTCCTATTGCTTTCAGTGAGACTGCTTCTCTCAGCTAATCACTAGGAACCCCTGCAGGTGTGAATGTAACCTTACATAATAAGGTTCAATAAAGAACCCATGGCGCAGTTTACAATTAAGCCGCTTCTCAGTCAGCTTAATAGGGTGGCCACATGTCTTCCTTAAAGGGGTGTTCCAGGCAACCCCGGGCAAAAAAATAATAATTAAAAGCCAGCAGCTACACATACTGCAGCTGCTGGCTTTTAATAAATGGAGACTTACCTGTCCTGGTGTCCCTCGATGTCGGCACCGCAGCTGATGTTTCACATCAGCTGTCGGTTCTTCCGCCGCCATTGCGGGTAAGGGAACCCGGCAGTGAAGACTTTCGGCTTCACGCCGGGAACCCTACTGCGCATGCGCGAGGCCCCGCTCCTCTCTCCTATTAGCCCAGCGGCCAGGGGAGGAGGCGGGAGCCTCGCACGACTTCACCGCCGTGGCCGGAATCCAGTACGTGGGTAAGGATACCTGTCTTTGATACCTGTCCCCCCTCCCCCCCGAAAAGGTGCCAATTGTGGCACCGGAGGGGGGGGGAGGAATCCGATGAGCGGAAGTTCCACTTTAGGGTGGAGCTCTGCTTTAAAGACCTAATGCCCTGTACACACGATCGGATTTCCAATGGAATAAAATCCGATGGAATTTTCCGTCGGAATTCCGATGAAGCTGACTTTCATCAGTCTTGCATACACACTGTCAGACTAAATTCCAACCGTCCAAAACACGGTGACGTAAAACACTCCGACGAGCCGAGAAAAACTAAGTTCAATGCTTCTGAGCATGCGTCGACTTGATTCTGAGCATGCGTGGATTTTTCTCTGATGGAATTCCACACAGATGGAATTTCCCATCGGAAAAATATAAAACATGTTCTATTTTTTTACACCGATGGAAAAAAGTCTGATGGGGCCCACACACGATCGGAATTTCCGATGAAAAAAGTCCATCTGACTTTTTTCATCGGAAAAACCGATCGTGTGTACAGGGCATTAGACTAATACACTATCTGAAAAATCGGCCAAACCCATTTCCGAAAAAAGAAAATTCGGCCTGTGAGAGCAAACGATAGTGCCATCATGTAATGACCAATAAATCGTTCAGTGGACATAAATTAATCCATTTTTTGTTTTTTACATATACCTAGTGCAAACAGTTTGGACAGGAAACACAATAACCTTTCATTTTATCGTTCGTTCAGCAGAAAATTTCCAAATTTGTCCTTGGTTTTTTCGGCTCAAAAACATCCCAGCGATTATCGATTTTGGGCCCATTACCTGGCCAAATGACCGACTTTCGTATAGTGTATGGCCAGCATAAGATTATATTCTTGGTACTGGAGTCACCATTTGTGATTTGATAAATGTGATCATATCCTCTCTTTTGCTGGCCATACACTATACGAAAAATCGGCCAAACCCATTTTCGAAAAACGAACATTCGGCTGTGAGAGCAAATGATAGTACCATCATGTAACAAATTGTTCAGTGGATATAAATGAATCCTTTTTTTGTTTTGTTTTTTACATATACCTAGGACAGGAAACACAATAACCTTTCAATTTGTCGTTCGTTCAGCAGAAAATTTCCAAACTTGTCCTTCGTTTTTTCGGCTCACAAGCGTCCCAACGATGATTGATTTTGTGCCCATTAACTGGCCTTGTTTATCAGCGCAGCCCCCCCTTGGATGCCCACACTGGACCACCAGGGATGCCGCCAGGACCACCAGGGAAGCCCCCATGTGGATGGCCAGGTACGTCCCCCATGGCCACCAGGGTTGCCACAACATGCCCAATATATGCCAATCAGTGCCCACCAATGGGCACTGACTGGCACCATTATGAATGCCTGCCAGATCAGTGATACCCAGCAATGCAAACCATCAGTGCTATCCATCAGTGCCACCTATCAGTGCCCATCCATGCCACCTATCAGTGCCCATCCATGCCACCCATAAGTACCCATCTGTGAGTGCCCATCAGTGCCACCTCATCAGTGCCTATCAGCCATATCAGTGCCCGTCATTGAAGGAGAAAACTTACCTATTTACATTTTTTTTTTAACAGAAACAAAGAAAAACGTTTTAATTTCTAAATTTTCGGTCTTTTTTTATTTGTTGCACAAAAAATTAAAATCCCAGTGGTGATCAAATACCACCAAAAGAAAGCTATATTTTTGGAAACAGAAAGAAAAAAAATTTGTTTGGGTACAGTGTAGCATGACCCAGCTCTCTCCCAGCCTGTCTGCAGGGAAACATAAGCAAGAGGAGCTTCTTGTCCTCTGCTGCTGGTCACATGTTCAAATAAATAAATAAAAAATTGGAATACAGGGTAAGAATAAATAATTAATATCAATAAACTGTTTTAACCACTTGAGCTCTGGAAGATTGACCCCCCTTTATGACCAGGCCATGTTTGGCGATAAGGCACTGCGTTATTTTTAACTGACAATTGCGCGGTCGTGCGTCGCTGTACACACTTTATTATTATTATACAGGATTTATATAGCGCCAACAGTTTATGCAGCATTTTACAACTTGAGGGTAGATGGTACAAATACAATTCACTTTAATACAGGAGGAATCGGAGGGCCCTGGTCCTTAGAGCTTACAATCACATAAAATTTATGTCCTATTTTTCCCACAATAGAGCTTTCTTTTGGTGGTAACGCACCAACCATTTGAAGTGTCTTCCCTACGTTGGGATTGGTGCAGTGGACCAGGGTGTGCGGGTCATCCTGGATATTGATGAGCTTCATTTCATGTACTATTTATAAAACGGATATGGTCAAGGCTGGTGCACCCTTCGTTCTTGTTTTTTTTAGCATCCATCATCAGTACCTGAACTCAGAAATGTTTTATTGGTTAAAGGGCACACATTCCCACCGACACTCTACAAATACCTCTCCTCATCTCCATGCAGGGCCGCCATCAGGACTTTTGGGACCACTTAGACAGCTTCAGGCATGGGCCCCCTGCAAATTGAGAAGTGGGAGAGGGGTTCTGCTGCCGCGAATTATTGAGGTCGGGGGTTGCCATCCGGGCCTTCGGGGACCTCTGGGCCCCTTACAAAAAATAAAAATAAAACAAATAAAATAAAATTTTTTTTATAAAAAAATAAAAAAAAGGGGGGTTGCCATCTGGGGCCATGGGCTAGACATGTACATGACATTGGACTTGATAGACTTGTATCTTTTTTTTAAACTCCCCTACTATGTAAATTATTAATGCATGCAGGGATGTTCAATTCCTATCGCCCGATGCCCGGGACATGCAGTTCTGGGCGCAGGGCAAATTTTATTTTATTTTTTACATTTAGCCTTGCTGCGGGCAAGCACCCGGGTTTAGAGCCCACAGTCAACTCTCTCGTAAAATGAATCTGATCAGCCAATTAGCTGCTGGATCGCTTTTTTGCCCCCCCCCTCCCCTTGCAAGCTACCCGTCTGGCTGATTATAGAGGCGGACAAAGACTGAAACTGCTCTGCCTGCCTCTATGATATAGGAACAAGAAGCGATGAGCATACATAAATTCTGGCTTCCCTGGCGCCATTTTTCAAAATGGAAAGCATTTGATCAGGCCGGTCTTGGTGTGATCCAATACTTTTAACAGCAGAGGAGGGATCCGGGGGCTTATTGACCCCAGATCTCTATAAAGAGGACCTATCACTGCCTATTGCTGTCACAAGGGATGTTTACAATCCTTGTGACAGCAATAAAACTTTTTTTTTTAAAGCACCCCTGTCACCCCGTGCTCATGCGCAAAGGCAAATGTTTGCATTGGTCCCGCACACACAAAGAGCGATCGTCCCACACATGTGAAGTATCACAACGAACGTCAGGTCATGGGCAGTAATTCTAGCACAAGATCACTTATGTAAATCTAAAGTGGTAACCTGTAAAGGCTTTTAATGCATCGCCTATGAATAGTAAAATTGATGTTGTTTGTCACTGTAGCACGGTGCGTGTGGAAGTTTAAAGCATAACATGTTTGGTATTTATTTACTAGGCGTAACATCATCTTTTATATTTTATCAGAAAAATGGGTTATGTATTGTTTTTTTTTTTGTATTACAATTCAAAAAAGTGTATTCTTTCCAAATAAATTGGAAAATTGCTGTGCAAATACCATGTGATATAAAAAATTGCAACACCCACTAATTTATTCTCTAGGGCTTGTGCTTTAAAAAAATATATATTTATTTAATGTTTGAGGGTCCTAGAAAATTTTATAGCAAAAAATAAAGTACATTAACCACTTCCCATCCGGGCCAATTCTATTACATAGAACCCCAAACATTATATATGTTTTTTAGCAGAGACCCTAGAGAATTCAATGGTGGTCGTTGCAACTTTTTATCTCGCACGGTATTTGCGCAGCAAGGGGCACTTTAAAAAATAAAATACAATTATTGTTAATTCCACTTTTAACTTTGACACTTTACATTTTTTTTATTACTTTTATTCCTATTATGTAAACATCCCTTGTAATAAGAACAAGCATGACAGGTCCTCTTTACAGTGAGATTTGGGGTCAATAAAACCCAGAAATCTCACCTCTAGGCTGAGAAGCCTGAAATAAAAAATAAAAATAAATAAAAACCATCTCAGCTTTCAGGGCGACACTGTTTTTTTGAATGCAGAGGCCGAGCGCGATGTCATAAAATCGCGCCCGGCCTCCAAACGATCATAGAGACTCCGGCGACCATCAGGTCCGCCGGAAATCTCTATGGTGAGCATCCGGGGCCGGCGGATCCGTTCTCTGACTCACCGATCGCAGCGGTGAGTCTGTAGAAGCACCAGAGGGCTGCGGGATTAGGGGGGGCGTTCACTCTCGCCGCGCGTAAGAACGATCAAGCGGCGGAACAGCCGCCATGATCGTTCTTATGGTGCAGAGAATCACCGGTTCTAAAAGACGATATCTGAATGATGCCTGTAGCTGCCCGCAGTTTCCCACAGAGTCTATGCCCGGAAGTGGGTGCAAATACCTGCACCCCCCTGAACGGTGCCAATTGTGGCACCGGAGGGGGGGAGAAATCCGATGAGCGGAAGTTCCACATTAGGGTGGAGCTCCGCTTTAAGTCGCCAAAATGCCCTTTCGTTTTTAAAAGCCCCAGTGATTCCTAAAAAGCACCTCTGCCTAATAAAAAAACATCAACCATTCATATTTTCCATCTTGGGTAAAAAAATATTTATTTTTTTATCACAAGTAGATTGCCGTGAGGGACAAGTAGGTTGCCGTGAGGGACAAGTAGACTGTCGTGAGGGACAAGTAGACTGTCGTGAGGGACAAGTAGACTGTCGTGAGAGACAAGTAGATTGTCGTGAGAGACAAGTAGACTGTCGTGATAGATTGCCGTGAGGCACAAGTAGATTGCCGTGAGGCACAAGTAGATTGCCGTGAGGCACAAGTAGATTGCCGTGAGGCACAAGTAGATTGCCGTGAGGCACAAGTAGATTGCCGTGAGGGACAAGTAGATTGCCGTGAGGGACAAGTAGATTGCCGTGAGGGACAAGTAGGTTGCCGTGAGGGACAAGTAGGTTGCCGTGAGGGACAAGTAGGTTGCCGTGAGGGACAAGTAGGTTGCCGTGAGGGACAAGTAGATTGCCGTGAGGGACAAGTAGACTGTCGTGAGGGACAAGTAGACTGCCGTGAGGGACAAGTAGACTGCCGTGAGGGACAAGTAGATTGCCGTGAGGGACAAGTAGATTGCCGTGAGGCACAAGTAGATTGCCGTGAGGCACAAGTAGATTGCCGTGAGGCACAAGTAGATTGCCGTGAGGCACAAGTAGATTGCCGTGAGGCACAAGTAGATTGCCGTGAGGGACAAGTAGATTGCCGTGAGGGACAAGTAGATTGCCGTGAGGGACAAGTAGGTTGCCGTGAGGGACAAGTAGGTTGCCGTGAGGGACAAGTAGGTTGCCGTGAGGGACAAGTAGATTGCCGTGAGGGACAAGTAGATTGCCGTGAGGCACAAGTAGATTGCCGTGAGGCACAAGTAGATTGCCGTGAGGGACAAGTAGATTGCCGTGAGGCACAAGTAGATTGCCGTGAGGGACAAGTAGATTGCCGTGAGGGACAAGTAGATTGTCGTGAGGGACAAGTAGATTGCCGTGAGGGACAAGTAGATTGCCGTGAGGGACAAGTAGATTGCCGTGAGGGACAAGTAGGTTGCCGTGAGGGACAAGTAGATTGCCGTGAGGGACAAGTAGATTGCCGTGAGGGACAAGTAGATTGTCGTGAGGGACAAGTAGATTGCCGTGAGGGACAAGTAGATTGCCGTGAGGGACAAGTAGATTGCCGTGAGGGACAAGTAGGTTGCCGTGAGGGACAAGTAGATTGCCGTGAGGGACAAGTAGATTGCCGTGAGGGACAAGTAGATTGTCGTGAGGGACAAGTAGACTGTCGTGAGGGACAAGTAGACTGTCGTGAGGGACAAGTAGATTGCCGTGAGGGACAAGTAGATTGGGACCCCGATTTAGTCCCTTGGAGCAGTAGTTATTTTTTTAAGTTTCCAGACCCCTGGCATGTCAAATTAATTACTCTTAAAAAAAAAATTATTCTGAAACCCTGGCAACAGAGTAATGACCGTTTATAGGAAGAAAAACCTCTCCAGATACAAAATTACATAACATTACTGACTCTACTTATTCTGCATTCCAGAGGTCTGAGTTTCTGTACAAGGTTCTAATAGTAGTAGAAGGTGAGACGCAGTCCTGTAATATTTGGACTGCTGTGAGCCAACACCTAGTGCTCATCAACAATCAGTGACAGGTGTGCTACTTTGGTTCTATTACTTGTTTGATGTACAAGTTTAAATTCCCATATCAGACAGATGCAAGTTCTCTTCTCTGCATGCCGAGGAGTATTCCTCCAGCGAGATGTCAAAGACTTGTGATATACATATTTTTGGTAAGTCCTTCTATAACCCCTGTCAAAAAGTATGGAATCACCACTCTTGGAAAATGTTCATTCAATTGTTTAAGCGTGTAGAAAAAAAAAATTAATCAATCACAGATATGCCTCAAAACTATTTTCATTTAACATTCCAACCTTCTGGCTTAAAGAAACACTTAAAAAAAAAGAAAGAAAACTGTAGTCAATTGCAACTGTTTTTGCAGATCAAGCAGAGGGAAAAAATATGGAATCACTAAATTCTGAGGAAAATATTATGGAATCATGAAAAAACAAACAAAAAAACACTACAGTACACCACTAGAACTTTGTTGTACCACCTCTGGCTTTTATCACAGCTTGAATTCCCTGAGGCATGGATTTACCCATCGACAAATAGTATTCTTCATCAGTCCGGTTCCAACTTTCTCTTATTTATTTAAATTATAGCTACATTTTTTTTATAGAGTGGAGAAGGATTGGAACACCTGTCAGGTGTTTTTTGCTGCCTGCACCCCATTTGTGAGCTGCATCCTCTCTATTTTCCCATGTTATCACCGAAATAGAAAGGAAATAAAAAATGTTCGGTTTTCACCAGAACAGGAATAGAGGGGAAATCTTTCAATTGTGACAATAATTCTGGTGACAAACAGAGATCCTCTCACTTCCTGTTATGGCTATGGGACAGGAAGTGAAGGGAAATCTCCCAGATGGGACACAAATGGCAATCTATCCAAAATGAGGAAGAAAAAAAAAAGTTTACCTTTTGTTATTACTTTAAGGACTATGACAATCAATACCACAGAGGGCAAGACAAACAATGTGGAAAAGGAGGAAGTTCTAACTAGAAGAGCCTGAATGAGATATAATACAGGAGATGAAAATACGGGGAAGGTGGGGGATAGAGATGCCTGCATGTGAATCAAGCACAAGGTATGGTGAGTTCAGAAAATAAAATAAAAAACACTAGCAGCATAGTGCACAATGTATGATCAAACATTGGTGAACATCTGACCATCACACCTATATGATGAGCTTGTTGGACATCCCATTCAAATCTATGGAGATTATTATGTTGCTCCTCCCTCCTCTGCGGCTATGACATCCTCCGCTCTGCTGCAAAGGTTTTTCCCAAGAGTTTGGACAGTGTTGATGGGAATTTGTGCCAATTCACCCAAAAGAGCATTTGTGAGGTCAGGTACTGATGTTGGATTAGAAGACCAGGACGCACTTGTTCCAATTTATCCCAAAGGGGTTAGTAGGTTGAGGTCAGGGCTCTGTGCAGACCGCTTAAGTTCCTTAACACGAAACTGGTCACACCATGTCCTTATGAAGCTGGCTTTGCATACAGGGGCACAGTCATTCTGCAACAGAAATTTCCCTCTCCCTTGTTACTACAAGGTTGGAGGGGGACAATGGTCTTTATCAGTGGTTCTCAGCCACTTGGCTACGGCTTACTCCTGGATAGGGATGAGCCGAACACCCCCCTGTTCGGTTCACACCAGACCATGCGAACAGGCAAAAAATTTGTTGGAATGCGCGAACACTGTTAAAGTCTATGGGACACGAACATGAAAAATCAAAAGTGCTAATTTTAAAGGCTAATATGCAAGTTATTGTCCTAAAAAGGGTTTGGAGACCCGGGTCCTGCCCCAGGGGACATGTATCCATGCAAAAAAAAGTTTTAAAAACTGCAGTTTTTTTGGGAGCAGTGATTTTAATAATGCTTAAAGTGAAACAATAAAAGTGAAATATTCCTTTAAATTTCATACCTGGTAGCGCGTGTTTCCCATGTTTACAAATGTCCCTGCACAAAATGTCATTTCTAAAAGGAAAATAAGGCATTTAAAACTACTAGCGGCTATTTATGAATTCTCGGGTCCCGGCAATACAGATAAAAGTCATCGAAAAAAACGGCAGGGGTCCCCCCCACAGTCCATTACCAGGCCCTTTGGGTCTGGTATGAATATTAAGGGGAACCCTGAACCAAAAAAAAACGTGGGGGTCCCCCCAAATTCCATATCAGGCCCTTCAAATTTGGTATGGATATTAAGGGGAACCCCGCACCAAATAAAAATTAAATTAAATGGCGTGGGGTCCCCCCAAAAATCCATACCAGACCCTTATCCGAGCACGCAACCTGGCAGGCTGCAGGAAAAAAAGGGGGGACGAGAGAGCTAAATAAATAAATAAATTCCAGCAATGTAATCCCGCCAATGTCCAACGATGATCCATTCTCCAGGGACGCTGCAGTCTCCTCTCTCCAGTAGTAACGAAACCCCCATGACGCGTAAGAGGGGGCAGGGTCATCCGTCCTTATAAGGAACCCCGGGGGTTCCCTATGATAAGGACGGGTGACCCCGCCCCCTTTTACGCGTCATGGGTGTTTCGTTCCTGCTGGAGAGGGGAGACTGCAGCGTCGCTGGAGAATGGATCATCGTTGGACATCGATGGGATTACATCGCTGGAATTTATTTATTTTTTTAAATAAAGGACTTGTCCAACTGTGTCTGTGTGTTTTTTACAAATTTTTACACTTTCTTTGTGAAATGGTAGGGGTACAATGTACCCTGTTACCAATTCACATAGGGGGGGCGGGATCTGGAGTTCCCCTTTGTTAAAGGGGGCTTTCAGATTTCGATAAGCCCCCCCGCCCGCAGACCCCCACAACCACTGGGCAAGGGTTGTGGGGATAAGGCCCTTGTCCTCATCAACATGGGGACAGCCTCCCCATGTTGAGGGCATGGGGCCTGGTACGGTTCAGGAGGGGGGCGCTCTCTCGCCCCCCTCTTTTCCTGCGGCCTGCCAGGTTGCGTGCTCGGATAAGGGTCTAGTATGGATTTTTGGGGGGACCCCACGCCTTTTTTTTTTTTTTTTTGGTGCGGGGTTCCCCTTAAAATCCATACCAGACCTGAAGGGTCTGGTATGGATTTTTTGGGAGGACCCCACGCCATTTTTTTTTTACATTTTTGGTGCGGGGTTCCCCTTAAAGTGATTGTAAGCCCACTCTAAAAACTTGCACCTACAGGTAAGCCTAAATTAAGGCTTACCTGTAGGTGCAATTAATATCTCCTTAACCTACACGGTTAAGGAGGCATTTGCTGAAAAGCCTGCACCGATGTCTACGGTGCGCATGGCGCAGGTGCACTGAGCGGGCTGAGTCTTGAATGGGATATTGCCGGGATTATGCTGGTCCCGCGCGCATGCGCGGGAGTGACGTCATAGCGGCTCCGGCCAATCACAGCGCCGGAGTGGCGATACACGGAAGACGCTCGGAGGGGACATGGTGGCGGGGAACAAGGAGCGCTTTGGGGGCTTCGATCTCAGGTAAGTGCCACATCATGAGCTAGTATGCTATGCATACTAGCTCATCATGCCTTTCTCTTGCAGGGTTTTTTTTTTCAGGGAATCAAAGAGAGGGGTTACTTCCTCTTTAATATCCATACCAAACCTGAAGGGCCTGATATGGAATTTGGGGGGACCCCCACGTTTTTTTTTTGGTTCAGAGTTCCCCTTAATATTCATACCAGACCCAAAGGGCCTGGTAATGGACTGTGGGGGGGACCCCTGCCGTTTTTTTCAATGACTTTTATCTGTATTGCCGGGACCCGACAATTCATGACTAGCCGCTAGTAGTTTTAAATGACTTTTTTTTCCTTTAGAAATTACATTTTGTGCAGGGACATTTGTAAACACAGGAAACATGCGCTACGTTACAGGCATACTATACACACCCCCCAGGTACTAAATTTAAAGGAATATTTCACTTTTATTGTTTCACTTTAAGCATTATTAAAATCACTGCTCCCAAAAAAACAGCCGTTTTTAAAACTTTTTTTTGCATTGATACATGTCCCCTGGAGCAGGACCCGGGTCCCCAAACACTTTTTATGACAATAACTTGCAAATTAACCTTTAAAATGAGCACTTTTGATTTCTCTAATAGACTTTTAAATGGTGTTCCGCAGCTTTTCGAATTTGCCGCGAACACCCCAAATTGTTCGCCAAGCGGGCAAACAGTCAATATTCGAGTCAAACTCATGTTCAACTCGAACATAAAACTCATCCCTACTCCTGGACTTCAGCCTCCCTCCTCCCGGGCCACCAGCTAGCTTCAGATCCCCTAACCTCTCACAAGCCTCCCAACTCTCACCATGCCACCCAGCATCCTATAGTGTGCTGCACTACCCTTCAAACTCTCACAGTGCCCCCACAGACCCTACAGAGCCTGCAAATCTCCTACAGTGCTCCCCACTCCGTGCACAGCCTCCTGCTCCCCACAGTGTACAGAGCCCCACTACCCCCTCCAGTCTTGCCTCTGCAAAATCCCAAGCTGTCTCCAGCTCCCTTGAGAAACCCCATCACTGACAGGGCAACCAAGGCTTTTGCAGAGTCTTCTAACCCCCTCCAGAACCTTCATCTCTCCACATTGACACCCATCCAAAAAGCCTTCCACAATTCCAATACATGTTTTGTTTTTCCATGTGCATATAACCCCTTTTTTTTGTCAGGTCTTGGAAGAATTTGCTGGGTCATAGTCTTAATAAGGTTAAAAACCATTGGTTTATAATTTCATAAGCCCCTTTTAGATGGAGCTGCAGCCGTAAAGCGGATTTGCTTGTTCAGCAGGGGATCTCTCTGCTGATCAATGCTGAGCAGGCTGATGACAGGTCCATATCCGCTCTGCTATGCAGTGTGGACACAGACACAGCCTGCTGTTCTCTATGGGACGGATCACCTGTCTGTTTCCCGTCAACTGTCATCCAATCCGATTCACCAGACGGATGGAGAACGGATCCCGGCCTTGAATGCTAGCCGGTGTCAGCGGACACATGTCTGAACCGATCGGTTCCACCTGAAAAATGGTCCACTGGTGTGAAAGGGGCCAGTATCCTTTATTGGAAACATCTGAGCTTGTGGCAGAGGAGGTGAAAAAGATAGAAAGGGTATAGAGATGATAGAAAAATGTAAATTAGATGACTGAGACAAAGGCAGCAGAGGTGACACAGTACAGAGATGAATGGCTCAGGGCAGAGAAGAGGAAACCTGTAAAGAAAATAAGATACAGGCCAGAGAGGGAGACTGGGGATAGAAGAAACACAGGGGACAGACAATATAAAGCGGGGATATGCAATTAGCGGACCTCCAGCTGTTGCAGAACTAAGATTCCCATGAGGCATAGCAAGACTGACAGCCACAAGCATGACACCCAGAGTCAGAGGCATGATGGGACTTGTAGTTTTGCAACAGCTGGAGGTCCGCTAATTGCATATCCCTGATATAAAGGATGAAAGGCTCCAGATAGGGGACAGAGGTACACAAGAGAGCAGATAGTATAAAGGAGGAAAACATGACATGGTAAAAGGGCAGGAAACACAAAACACCTAGACAGAAGCCATATCTGGCTAAGGCATCTAAATTGTGTTCTGGAAGTGATAATAACAGACCACACATTGCTAGTGTCTTCATTAGTTTAATTCAGATTTACAGAAATGTTCCCATAACCTTTTGCTCCTGAAAATGAGACGACCTCTCAGGTCAAATGCACTTAAATCCAAACCGGCATTCCGCTATGAAATCTGGACCATACTATCAATACATCCAAGGGGGTAACCATTCTTCATAAATAACAACCGTACAACTCTACGCATACTACAGGGCAGGTGATAGAGCATGCGTCCCAACCTCACATACACATGGCAGATCTAGTTAGTAATATTACGAGTCAGCAATGTGCACGTTACCCCATGAAAATATTGCAAATGTTGTGAACTGGAAAGCATCTGTAGTTCTTGAGTATTGTACCATTATAGTCTGGGACGGAGTGTTACTCACGCAGGATACAAACACACATATACTCGCACACGCACACACACACCCTCATATACACATCAGGGCAGAGTGCTATGCTGGGCATACACAATGTATTATTATGGAGATTCCACATCACAGGTCCAATGCAACCTCTCATTCTGCCTGAGAATGGTTGCAACGATTGCGAGTGATCCAACAGACAAGATCATTAGCCAAGGTGCAGGAAAAAAACAGAAACAAAACAAAAAACAGCTGGCAGATGGCCTCTCTTGATTGGCCAGGATTTGGACTGGATGTGTGGTCATCCTTAAGCTGCAGCTGTTGATGATACTGTAAGACATTTAGCTGCTGCTCAGGCAGAAGACCAGCAGTTGGGTCTCAGTAACTCATGCGGCAGGATTGGCCCATGTGTGCACAGCATAGCACCAGCGGCATACACACGCAAACTTGGAACCGGATTAGAGAGCCACTCTCCCAGGATGAACAATATACACATTTACATTGGGTATAGACACATATGACTACAGGACAAATCTCTATACCAAATCAGGCTGAAATGTCTTATGCGGTCACACTCACCAAACTTAGGTCTATATTATACCTTTGCAGAGATGAAGTATGCCTGAACATGACTGGACCTCACACAGCGGCTTCTACCATGTCACTGGCACACATGTCGGTAACATAATCCAGATACACAGGTCTCTCGTGGAAACCATCACCAACATCGACACTGCTAGGGAGTCATCATGAGCACCCCCCTTTTGTGATTTCCCACCAGCAGTGGAGTTTCCAATGGCTTACTACTCACGTCCCATGATAATATATCATCATTCATTATATGATACAACTAGAAGCATAACTGTGGGGGGTGAAGGGTCTAGCTGTAATCTCTGCATTTACAATAATATATGAAAGGAAAGTGTGAGGAAGGTCTACCAGGGGAACACAGATGAAATCACAACTATACCCATCAGGCAAATAAAAATAATAACCTAATATCAATAATATAGGCTGGAAAGATGATATAACGAAAAACACAAGTTTTCACAGACATGTCGTCACGCCTCTACTATTTCCAACAGTTATCTACTATGAATTTAGCTCACAAGAGTTTGTGGTTTAGCTCTCCTGACCCATCTAGGCTTTTCCTTGGGGACGTAGGGAAATATTGTTAGATTTTTAAGAGCTAAAGGAGTGCCGAGTTATGGGGCTGGGGGGGGGAGTGATGTGTGGAAGAGGAGAGTGTAAAGATGAGATGTGTGGTGAGTAAAGTGGAAGAGCGTAGTGTAGAGGGGATAAAATCTATGGAACATTGTAGTGTAGAGAGGATATGACATGTAGAAAAGGGGAGTGTAGCGTTTATGAGACGTATGGAAGAGTAGAGTTTGAGGGATAAGATTAATGAAGAACAGAGTGTAGAGTAGATGAGCTTTTAGAAGGAAAGAGTATAGAGTGGATGATATGTTAGAAGAACAGAATGTAGTGCAGATGGAATTTTAGTGGAACAATAAACTAGATTAAATTAGGTTTTAGAAGAACAGAGTGTAGAGTGGATGAGATTTTAGAAGAACGGAGTGTTGAATGGATGAGGTTTTAAAAGGACGGAGTGTAGAGTGGATGAGGTTTTAGAAGAAAGGAGTGTACAGTGGAAACGATTTTAGAAGAACGGAGTGTAGAGTGGATGATATTTTAGAAGAATGGAGTGCAGAGTAGAAGAAATTTTAGAAGAATGGAGTGTAGAGTGGATGAGATGTTGGAAGAAATGAGTGCAGAGTGGATGAGATTTTAGAAGAACCGAGTGTAGAGTGGATACGATTTTAGAAGAACGGAGTGTAGAGTGGACGAGATGTTGGAAGAGTGAAGTTTAGAGTAGAAGAAATTTTAAAAGAATGGAGTGCAGAGTAGAAGAGATTTTAGAAGAACGGAGTGTAGAGTGCATGAGATTTTAGAAGAAGAACGGAGTGTAGAGTGGATGAGATTTTAGAAGAACGGAGTGTAGAGTGAATTAGACGTCACAGCGGAGTGTAGACTCGATGAGATCTATGAAAGCGAAGAGTGTAGAGTGGACGAGATGTATGAAAGAGCACAGGGGAGAGACAATGAGAAGTTTTTGAAATAGCAGAGTGCATAGTAGAAGAGATGTATGAAATAGCAGAGCATGAGATGTGTGAAAGTGGAGTGTAGTGTGAATGAGATGTGTGGAACAGGGAAGTGTGGAGTGGGATGGGATGTATAAAAAAGGCAGACAGTATAAGATGTAGGGCAGGGGGAAGTATATAGTGGAAGAGATGTATGAAAGAGAAGAGTGTAGAGTGAATGAAATATATTGACAAACGGAGTGTAGAATGGAATGAGATGTATGAAGGAGCAGAAATAGACAGCATGAGATGTATGGAAGAGAGAAGTGTACAGCGGAAGAGATGACTGGAAAAGCAGAGTGTAGAATGGATGAGATGCAAGAAAGGGTAGAGGGTAGAGAGCATGAGATATATGAAGAAGCAGAGTACCGACTGGATGGGATGTGTAACAGTAAAATGTTGCTTTGATGAGATGTAAGGTAGAGAGGATAGGATTTAGAGAGCCAAAGATTTTTGGAGTGTAATGAACTGTAGTATAAATGTGATGTGTGATAGACAGCATGAGATGTAGAGAGTAGAACGAAGTAGAACGTAGATGTGATGTGTTGTACAGAGGACTGTAAAGTTGATAATAAAGTTGAGTGAAGAGCAGATGAAGCTTAGGGAAAATGAAGTCTACAGTGAATAGGACCTCCTGAGAAGTGAAGTAGAAGGATCTTTGGAAGAGCAGAGAGAGTACTGGGTGAGGCCATTGGTGCAATGCAGTATAGTGGATGAAATCTTCAAATCTAGGAATGGACAGCAAATGTTTCTTTATGAAAGAGTGCAGAGCGGATTGAAAAATATGACAAAAAGTGAATGGAATTTGAGAAGGAGTGAACTGGAGCAGATGTGAGACCTTTAGAATGGTGGGCACAAAAAAATATATATTTATCAGGAAGGGTTCTCTTCTAGTTAAACAGGAATAATTTTCTGTGTGAAAGGAACACATCATGATCCACAAAAACAAAAGAATTGGGCTCAGGGTCATTGACTAACACTGGCCCAGATCACTCAAAGCAGCAGAAATGGTTTTAATGGACAACTTGATTAACAAGTAAATATGAATTCTTGTGATCTGCACTGCAAGCTGTAAAACGCCAACTGTCAGACTCAGCAACACATCGATCACACACTCTTCGGAACCTGAACAATACTCTACTCATACATCAACACTTGCATTCCCACACAGTACTCCTATCCTTCATGCACACCAACAATTACATATATATAACACACGCAATCACAAATGTACAGACGGGGGGAGGGAGTCACTGCTCCTCCAGCCACGAGGGTTTGTCACTGGCCGCACTGCTAAGCTTGATGTTAAACTGCTGCAGTGAAGCTTCCAGTTGTTGTTGATTCCCAGCAAAATAGGAGGAGATGGCATTATGGAAAAGAAGCAGCTGCTTGTGCATGACCTTCACCTGTTCAAAGAGAACGAGCAGCGTCAATCAAATCTTTTATATCTGTATTATGAGATCAATAATGTTGATAATCATGGTGAAGTCGGCAGAGGGAATGTGTGTTATGGTGGGGTGGGAGAAGGGACATGGTGAGGTTAGAATAGTTATCAGCCATCATCGTGACGTTTGACCAGAGTCTGATGGCAATGGACAGACCAGTAGAGCAAGTGATAATTATAATGAATTATGTTGAATGATTGATTTTCATTGTAAGGTTGTCAAAATGTCTGGTGGTCTTGTCGAGTCACTTTAATGTCAACACAGTCAATGGTGGTCATGGTAAAGGTTAGTGGGGCAACTGGCGGTCATGGTGAGTTTACCAGAGTGACTAGCTGTCCTGGTGATGTCATCAGAGTGACTAGTTATCATGGGAGACGAGCAGTGCGACTGGCAGTCATTGTGAAGTCAGCAAGATAACTGGCTGTCAGAATGACTAGCAGCCCTGGCAAGTCTGGTACTAAGTGATGTCATGGTGAAGTCTGTATTATAATTATATAATAATTATATTATTATAATGACGATATATTGTTTTTATTATGCCCGGTGGATTTGAGACCCTTGGTTCTCACCATGGGGCTGCTACTTTGCCACTTATGAAGATTTTTACTTCATTCATTTTTTCCTTTTTCTTATTTTTAGAGAAAACTCTACATTGCTCTTTTCCTTCTGTGGCCTAAACTAACGGGTGGTTTCACTTGGAGGGCTGGGCGCAAGACACTTTCCGGGACTGCCTGTATTAAAATTTTCATGACCTCTTTCTATACTTGGGCTGAAACTGACTGCTATGGTGAGACTTTATTCCAGTCCAAATCGTGATTACTGTTTAAATCAATTTATTGTTATTGTGTTGAATTTTGTACATTTTCTATAGGTATTTTACCAATACCAGATACTGTGTCACTACTGTTTGAATTATGTATATGTTTATTTTTCAAACTAAACTAACTTGCTATACATCCATTATATGTTTGTTTTGTGCATCTTTTCAGTATGACCTGCTTTAACGTCAATAAAACTCCTGAAGAAGCTCAGCCGAGCAAAACTAGTTGAGTGATCTTACAGCAGTTATTCATACGTATGGCAAAATGTCATGTACCCAATATGGATGGTTCTTTTATTCAATGCTTGTCTGTTTTTTACCTTTTTCAATAAATATGTAAATAACTTTTAACACTTTGTGTATTTCTATTCTATCAACTGAACACCGTTTAAAAGTCCCAGGGTATCATTTACCCTCTGTCCTTTTCTCTTTTTGCTTTTCATTAAACGGGATGAGGTGTTCTGGATTTGAGTGAGTCTGTCCCATTATATAGTTCATGGTGAAGTCTATACAGTCAATTACGGTCATGATGAGACCAACAGAGCAACTGGCGGTCAAGTTGAGGTCAGCAGTGTGAATGACAGTCATGTTGAGGCCAACAGGGCAATTTTGTAATTTTAAGGTATTGGTGAGGTCTTTAGAATGGCTAACAGTCATAGTGAGGCTAGTAGAGTAAATGCCAGTCATAATGAGGTCAGTAGAATGACTGACTGTCATAGGGAGGTCAGTAGAGTGACTGGAGGTCATGAAGCATTTAGAACTGCTACAGGCAGTCACGGTGAAGTTAGCAGTGTGACTGGCAGTCATTGTGAAGTCAGCAGGACAACTGGCTGTCAGAATGACTAGCAGTCTTGGCGAGTCTAGCACTGAGTGATGTCATGGTGAAGTCCGTACAGTCAAAAACGGTCATGATGAGACCAACAGAGCAACTGGCGGTAGAGTTGAGGTCAGCAGGGTGACTGGCGGTCATGGCGAGGTTGGCAGTGTGAATGGCAGTCATGTTGAGGTCAACAGAGCAATTTTGTAATTTTAAGGCAATGATGAGGTCTGCAGAATGACTGCCAGTCA
This sequence comes from Rana muscosa, assembly GCA_029206835.1. NCBI lineage: Eukaryota > Metazoa > Chordata > Amphibia > Anura > Ranidae > Rana > Rana muscosa. The sequence goes on along the minus strand of CM055117.1, from coordinate 1,087,220,505 downwards.
TAGTGAGGTCAGTAGAGTGACTGCCAGTCATAATGAGGTCAGTAGAGTGACTGCCAGTCATAATGAGGTCAGTAGAGTGACTGGCTGTCATGGGGAGGTCAGTAGAGAGACTGGCTGTCATGGGGAGGTCAGTAGAGTGACTGGCTGTCATGGGGAGGTCAGTAGAGTGACTGGCTGTCATGGGGAGGTCAGTAGAGTGACTGGCTGTCATGGGGAGGTCAGTAGAGTGACTGGCTGTCATGGGGAGGTCAGTAGAGTGACTGGCTGTCATGGGGAGGTCAGTAGAGTGACTGGCTGTCATGGGGAGGTCAGTAGAGTGACTGGCTGTCATGGGGAGGTCAGTAGAGTGACTGGCTGCCATGGGGAGGTCAGTAAAGTGACTGGCTGCCATGGGGAGGTCAGTAGAGTGACTGCCTGTCATGGGGAGGTCAATAGAGTGACTGCCTGTCATGGGGAGGTCAGTAAATGGACTGGCTGCCATGGGGAGGTCAATAGAGTGACTGCCTGTCATGGGGAGGTCAGTAGAGTGACTGCCTGTCATGGGGAGGTCAGTAGAGTGACTGCCTGTCATGGGGAGATCAGTAGAGTAACTGGCTGTCATGGGGAGGTCAGTGGAGTGACTGGAGGTCATTAAGGGTTTAGCAAAGCTACTGGCAGTCATGGTGAAGTCAGTAGTGAAGTTAGTTGTGATTGGTAGGGAGGCTGTTACAATTTGGCATAAATTAGCCATTTCTAAAGTGATAAGAGTTTTTCCCATTACCTTATTTTCCTGCAGGAAGCGCAGTTTTATGGTTACATCTCCTCGCAGCTTCTCATATTTGTTACGATGTATCTGGAAGTTTTGTTGGGCGATCTCAATGCGGCACAAGGTGGCTGCATCCCGTGGACCCAGACTCAGCTCCTCCAAGTCAGCTCGATAAGCATCAAATTCAAGTCTATGAGATACAGAATTACAGAGAATGTAAATAATGAACCTATTGTGAAGATTCTGCAGTGTTCGAGCAAATCATCATTAGAAACCACAGAGTTCACCTAGAAGTAATTTAGAAATATATTTAGGACACTCACTGCATTTTTTTCTGCACACAGCCGGAAGGGTGATTGCAGATGCAAACTGTCCTTCCAGTCCATTACTGTTCTCTATTGTTGGCGCACAAATAATTATGGTGTGACCATCTGTTACACTTTTGTATGAATGTTTTAAGGGAAGCACAGTAGCCAAAACCAAAAGATATTCACATATCTCATTCCATCCCATATTCCAAAAATAGGAGGATTCTTCCTTTCAAGAGACAGGATGGAGCAATGGATTTCATTCCTTTATGATTCAAACAGCCAAATGCACACCCAGAACCGCTGGTGAATGGTGCATAAACAGTAAAACCCTGGACATCGAGCATAATTCGTTCTAGAAACATGCTTGTAATCCAAAGCACTTGTATATCAAAGCAAATTTCCCCATAAGAAATAATGGAAACTCAAATGATTCGTTCCACAACCATTTATTCATAAGTCCTTCAGTTTATAGTCCATATAAAAAGATTATAGCAATGTGATAGGTTGTGTAACCATAAAATGTCCATCCACAAATGGAAGCCTCCACAAGGGGATTAGAAGCAAAATCCAGCAGGAGCTACAGAGTATAAAAGAGAAGAGAGGCGCCTCTAAGTGTAGCAATATGGTTACATTTAATGAAGGTACAACATTTAGCAACTCACATTGTTGATGATTAAAAATAGGATTTTCATAACAGCTTACCTGTAAAATCCTTTTCTTGGAGCACATCACGGGACACAGAGCCTAGTAATTACCAAGTGGGTTATATTCCACCTTCAGGTGCTGGACACTGATGTAATCAATTAGACAGGAAGTTCCCTCCCTATATAACCCCTCCCATACTGGGAGTACCTCAGTTTTGTAGCAAAGCAATAAGTGTCCCAATATCCCTAAACAAGAGGGGCGGGAGCTCTGTGTCCCGTGATGTACTCCAAGAAAATAGGATTTTACAGGTAAGCTGTTATAAAAATCCTATTTTCTTTATCGTACATCACGGGACACAGAGCCTAGTAAATTCTAAGTGGGACGTCCCAAAGCAATGCCTACTGATGGGAGGGAAACACAAATAACGCAGACCGCCATCAGACGTGAGGACCTATACTGCTGCCTGCAGCATACTGCGCCAAAAAACGGCATCCTCTTGCCGTCTTACATTCACCTGATAGAAATTAGTGAACGTATGCACCGGCGACCAAGTTGCGGCCTCGCAAATCTAAGTCATAAAGGCTTGGTAATGCACTGCGCATGAAGCGCTCACTATCCTGGTAGGGTGCACTATAAAAGGAAACAGGGGAAAACCCTCTCTTTAAACCACAAGCCTGAATCATAACCTGATGAATCCACATAGAAACAGTTGATTTAGACGCTGCCTGCCCTTTCCTTGGGCCTCCTGGTAGCGCAACAAAATACGTTTTCCGTATCTGAGCAGCCGCTTCAGATAGAGTGAGAGCAGTCAAGGCCTAACAAGAGAGTGTAACCATTTTAATAGCCGATTTGAACGCTGCCTGCCCATTTCTAGGGTCTTCTGGCAGCACAATCAAAACGTCAGTTTCCTATATCTGAAACCTTCAGATAGATCTTTAACTGCTCTCATCTATATTGAGAGAAAAGTAATAACTCTTCCTTCTGCAGAACAAGGTTCTGAAAAAAAGGAAGGCAAGAACATCTTGATTCAAATGAAAACTAGATCTTCTAGGAAATAAGGCCGGGTGAGGATTTAACATCACCCTATCCTTAAGAATAATTAAGTATGGCTCAATACAAAGAAAGCTGCCAATACTGAAACTCTCTTGCGGAGGCTACCGCAACCAAGAACACCAATTCCCTTGTTAGACGGATGAAGGGAAATATGGTGCATCGGCCCAAGGTGCTGACCTTGTAAGCCGACAAAACTAGACTCAATCCCCCGAGCACAGGATGACCTAACTGGCGGACCTATACGCGTTACCCCTTGTATAAAGGCCCGGATAAAAGAGTGCGAAGCAAGCGGCCTTTGAAAATACTGACAAGGCTGAGATTGGATCCTTGATGGAACTTAAGGCTAGCTCCATCTCCTTTCCTAATGTAGGAAGGCAAGAATTTTACCTATGACATACTTCCAAGGATGTCACCCCTTGGTTTCACACCAGGAACATGGGCCTTCCAGATCCTATGATACATGGTCCTGGAGACCAGCTCTCCTGTATGAATCAAGGTAATTTGCCGCTGATTCTGAAAGCCCCGATCCTCAAGAGTGCGAGCTAAAACAGCCAGACCATTATTTCCCATGTTTGCAAGAGAGGATGGAATACCCCCTTGCAAAGTAGGTCTGGACAAGATGTAAGGGACCCTGGGTCCTCTACTACCACCCTTACGATCCCTGCACAGTAAGGTCGTCTGGGTCATGCCGGAGCTATTAGGCCGGCTTCCGTTCCCCTCAGATGTTGCATAGAAGCCACAGTAGTCGCGGCACTGGGGGGAGAGAATGCATAAACCAGTGACAACTGGTCCCACAAGTTTACTAACGCATCTGTCCCACATGTGAGTGGATCCTTTGTCCTCGACACAAAGCTGTCCAACTTCTTGTTGAACCTGGACGCCAATAAATTTATGTCCGGATACCTTCTCTGGCATTTGGCCAGAAAAAAGTTGGGGTGTAGGGGTCATTCTCCCGGGAAAAATTGTTGACGGCTCCAGAGAACCGCCTGCCAATTCTTCATTTCATGTAATGATGATTGTCAATAGGCAAGGCACAAGCTCCTCTGCCCAAGCCTGAACATGGCTCACTTCCCTCTGGCTGCGTGACTTCTAGTGCCTCCTTGATAAACGAAGTAAATCACTGGTGTGGCATTGTCGGATTGTACTCGGACAGAACAATCCTGCAACCTTAACGCCCAGGCCCTTAAACCAGACGTGCCATCCGTAGCTCTAGAATGTTGACGGATAAGGCTCACTTGGGGCTTGATCACTTCCCCTGGGCACTGGTTTCTACCAGGCCTGGCCTCCGTCCCTAGAGGCCAGCCTTCGTAGCTGCCACCTCCCAGGTAACCGGCATGAAGGATCTTCCTTTCTGACAATCTTTTGGTTAAGAACCATCAACTAAGACTCCAGCGTATCCCTGGGACCAGACCCTTTGGATAATGATAGGTTAGGATCTACTTGTTCCAGGCTGACAGAATAATGTTTATAGGAGCCTGGAATGAAACGGAGCATAGGGAACCGCTTTGAATGAAGCCACCATCTTCCCTAGCACCTTAAGCAAAAGGCAAATGTAAGAAACCCTTCCTTGCCTTCACCACATAGACCAGCTTTCTTATAGCGCTGCCTTTGTCTGAGGCAAAAAACTCTCCTTTTTGGGCTGTGTCCCAAACATTGCAAGCTTCTTACCGAACATAAGAATGTACTTTTAGACTGGGATCCTAACCCAGGAGTTCCAGATACTTGACCATGCTGGACACGCTTAGGTCCAGCCATGCTACTGACTGCTCTATCAGCAGCAGATTGCCTCGGTATGCCATTACTGCTATACCCTGGGCCTTTAGACCTGCTAGAGGCGGGCCCTAGTACCCTGTAAACCCGGGCACGGTGGATAACCCAAAGGGCAAGACCACCAACTGGAAGAGGTGCTTCTCTCCTGCAAAACGAAGACAACCTCTGCAGTCCCATGTAAATAAACACCTATGCAAAAGGCTCCCCATATGTGTAAGTGGCAAGTGTTAAAGCCATATGCCTCTATGGAAGTGTGCGTTCATTGAAGCATGAATTCATACAAATATGTTTTAGGCACAACATAAAAAAATGTGCGCTGTATACACGCATACATATAGCACGTGTGCTATGGAACGAGCATCTTGCAAGCAAGCATGTGTTTGAGAGCGTGTTATGTAACATTGCGCAACATGTACCCATGCAGAAACATATTCCTATGTGAACACAAGAAATCCTGTATAATTAAGGAAACTTAAATTATCATGCCTCATTATGCAACAATGCAAAATCTAGGCGAACATGCAACTTTAGGCGATCATGCATCCTTATGCGATTAAACATTTTATGCATTTTAAGCACTACTGTGCGGACATGTACCCTTGTGTGACCAAGGACTCTTGTGTGATAAAGCACTCCTGTGCAATCCAGCATCTTTATGCCATCAAGCATTTTTATGCGACTTTAGGCATTTCTGTGCAAACAAGCCTCTCCATGCGACTTAAGCACTTTTATGTGACTTAGCACTCATGCGACTATGTAAAAAACATGTAAATCCATACAAACAGAAACATGTATCTTTAGGTCAGGGCTCGACAAACCCCGGGCGCCAGGTCGCAATTGCGACTAGAATTAGTGACCTGGCGCCTGGGGTATCCTGTGTCTCTGTGCGTCGCAGCCCCCCCACTGCCGCAATCGCGCAATCTCGTCGGGCCGCGCCGACCTCTAATTGAGGCCACGGCTTTGCGGCCTATGCTTCCGAGGGGCGTACCAAGGGGACTGGAGAGAGGCGAGAGATGAGAGAGCATGTCATGGAGCCGCCGCCGTCAGCTGTGCCTATCTGTGTGCAGGGTCGGGGATGATTACAGCAGAGAGCTGGGGATTGGGGAATTCTGCTGAGGGGGCGGAGCCACTACGTCACTGCCACGGGGAGTCACTCAGTAAAGGAGCTGCCTGGAGGCTGCAGACAGTGCAGAGTGCACACGTCAGTCACGTGATACCGGTGATATCACACACAGAGTGCGGACAGCGGCATTAAGGTGAGAGATAGAGAGTGACTCAATGCAGCCAGAAGATGCTATTTTACAGTATATATGGATGCTTTTGATTTGAACATCTGACTGGCAGTGGCACTGGGAATGGGATCAGTTTATAAAGAGGAATTAAAAATAGTTTCAGTTCACTTTGAATTAGGGTGACCACATTTCCAAACTACCATTCAGGGACACCCTCCCTTCCCACAAATCAGATTGTGCTGTAACGAATCACAGCACAGTGATTGGACACAAAAAGCAGGATTTATGATTTCTCCAATCACAAGCAGGGGGCGGGGATTGTGCTCCTCAAGGCATTTCCAGCCAGGACAAGTACTGTCAGTGAGTAAAGCGGTGATGTGGCAGACTTTTTTGGGGGCATCAGATTGGCCCGGGGGGTGGCTGTGTCAGTTTCATTCCGGGACACTGTATTGTCCTGGAATAAAGGTGCCCGGGACAGACCTGCAAAATGCAGGACTGTCCCGGGCAATCCAGGGACACGTGGTCACCCTACTTTGAATAGTTTATTTTTTGTCCAGCATTAAGGAATGCTTTGTTCCAGCATGCAGCATCAATACAAGCAAATTCTCCTCTGTTTCTGCCTATAAAGAGTTATTCTTGGCATCTCCGCCATTCAGGAGAAGCCTTTTAATTTGATCCGTGAAGATATTGTTAATCCACTTGCCTCTCAATCCTGGCCTGGTCAATCAGGGGAAGCCTTGAATTCATTGGTAAAAATACAAGGCTTCCCTGGGCCCTGAATGGTGGACTTCATTCCTTCTTGTCCTGCCCTGTCCGGCCTATTTACCAGGTGCTATTCACTATTGCACGCTGATATCTGGTACATTGAATGGCACTCAGTGTATAGATATCAGTGTTTTTTTCAAAATTGTCGCTCTATTTTTGTTTATAGCGCAAAAAAAAAAAAAAAAAAACGCAGAGGTGATCAAATACCACCAAAAGAAATCTCTATTTGTGGGATAAAAAGGACGTCAATTTTGTTTAGGAGCCACGTCGCACGACCGCACAATTGTCAGTTAAAGCGACACAGTGCCGAATCGCAAAAAGTGGCCTGGTCTTTGGCCAGCAAAATGGTCCGGGGCTGAAGTGGTTAATTAAAATGAATTTGTCATCTCCCTGCTTGGCCCCTTTCACACGGGCTGTCTGATCAGTAGGGATGAGCTCAGGCGTGTTCGCATTGAACATGTGCAGAGCACGCCAAGGAAGTCGGCACCGCGCTGCGCTAATCACAAAACCTGGCTACTAATTTTTTAGCTGGCTCCTAGATTCCAAGCAAATTTGTCAAGCCCTGCTTTATGTTATCAACAATAAACATGTTATGTTACTTGTTTTTACCCCACATGCATTTTGTACATTTCAAACTCATGTATTTTATGCCAACATGTGGACTGGTAAAGAGGAAGTTATCCTCTGTAGACGTGCGTTTCCGCAATCATGCGATATAGCTGTTGTGCGTTAGCAACGTGCACCAGCAACAGTGCATTCCAGCAGTTGTGCGTTTGGCTAGCCTGAAGCCAGCACCAGGATGAGGATCCTTTGGAGGTTTTTCTAGCAACCTATACTCCTCGACTAGAGTTTTTAGGAGGATAAAAAAACAGCTTATGCGGGTGCCCAACCAGCAGAAATAAACTGTTGCAGTAATGGATGGAGTGGGAAGGTACAAGCAACCTATGGGATTATAATTTTTTTTTTAAAACCCCAAAAAGGAGACAGAGGCTTTGGCCGTCTAGGCTGAGAGTAAGTTATATGCAGTATGAATCTCTGAAAAAAGACTGCAGCTGCAACTCCAGAACTTGTGAGGCTTCTGATATCTCCGCCTCGTTAGCCTGCACCTGTTCCCTGTCCTCTGACGGTGAACTTTCATCCTCAGGACTTTTAGCCCAGGTTCACACTGGGCTGTGGGAGTGAAGCTGTGCGAGTTCAGCTGAACTCGCACGATTTCACTCCTGCCTGTCAGTCCCGATTTTGCCCGCGATTACAGGGACATCTGTGCAGGTTTCTGCACAGAAGTCAATGTAAATCGCGGCCCAAAATCGCAAAAAGTAGTTCAGAAACTACTTTTTGAAATCGGTGCAGCGCCGCAGATGCGGCGTTGCACCGATTAGGACGGTGCCATTGCTCGCAATTTGCGGCAAATATCGCCAATTTGACATGTCAAATCGCATGTCAAATCGCACCAGTGTGAACCAGGGCTTAATCCTCTTGTTTGAGGATTTAGAGCAGGGAAAAGGGCACACCTCGGTTTCTGCTTCTTGTGAGGATGCTGTGAGTATAGCAATTAACCTCTTAAAGACCAACAAATGCAATGCAAAAAAATGTCCAAACTGACATATGCAGGGTGGCTGAAATGCCTGACAGGGCCGATGGCTCAACCTGCGGACTGCCTCAAGTCTCTACAGGGGAGGATGGTATCATGCAAGCATGATTAGGGCCAGCAGATTCAGGTGGCAATACCCTAGTGCCCTTTTATATTCCTGCCCCTGAACCTTTTATACTTAACTTAACACAGGTGCATCAACAGCTGAACTTAGTCTAGCAAAAAAACAATGCCTGCTAATCTGCACAGCTAGATGCTGAGTAGGCATCTTAGGTATATCTGTATCCAACACACAGGAGGTGCTTACGTGCCCCAAGCTGCTGTGTCCCTCTGGCTTTACAGAGCTCTGACGTCTGGGCCTTTTTGAAGGGCCCGCCCTGCGCCTGCACCATGAGCCGGCGTGCACACGCGTGCCAGCGGCAACAACATTGTCCCCCCCCTGCCTACAAAAGTGCGCCCCCCTCGCGCACAGCGCGCGCGTAGGGAAATGGTGGAGGCGGGGGGGAGAGAGAGAGATCCCCCAAGGAGCGCCGTTGACCCGGACTACGAGGGACGCCCCCACACAACTGTGGCAGAGCCTGAAGTGGAGGAAGTGAGCCGCTCAACAGACCGGCTGACACTGAGCTTTCGTTCCTGGAGAGCATGGTAAGCGAAACACCAGGTATGTCTCTTTACTGCCTCTAGTGGCGGAATACAGATACGAAATGCAGCTACTCATGGAAGATAATCCTTAAGGTATTCACTGAGGATTGTCTTCACTTACCTTATCCCCGCCGCAGGATACTGCTGAGTAGGGATGAGCTTCGTGTTCGATCGTTCGACGAAGATCGAACGATTTGGGCCGTTCGCGCCAAATTCGAGTGACGCGAACGGCCCACAATGCACTACGCCATCGCAGTGTCATCCAGGCGCTGTGATTGGCCAAGCATGCACTGTGACCCCGCATGCTTGGCCAATCACAGTGCCGGCAGCGAGGAGAGCAATGATTGGCCACAGGCAGGATGCCTGTGGCCAATTATTGCTGAGGGTGTTTAGTACACGCCCCACACTATAAAAGGCCGCCAGCACGGCGGCCTAGTGTAGTGTGTTCCGGAGCAGGGATAGAGCAGCATAGGCAGGGACAGTGACTTTTATTTCTTTCTTGCTTAACCTGGATTCCTTTAGTTTAGGGAAAGAGAAGGATAGGTAGGGAGAGTGTCAGTGTGTTTTGTGCTTGTGCTATATTGTGCTTAAAAAAAACATTTTTTCTAGGGACAGAAAACTGTAGGTAGGGAGAGTGTCAGTTTCTTTCACTGTCAAAGTCCTTGTTTCCAGGGACCTGGAAGGACAGTGAGTGAATTCTCCTTGTGCTAAATTGTGCTTAAAAAAAACATTTTTTCTAGGGACAGAAAACTGTAGGTAGGGAGAGTGTCAGTTTCTTTCACTGTGAAAGTCCTTGTTTCCAGGGACCTGGAAGGACAGTGAGTGAATTCTCCTTGTGCTAAATTGTGCTTAAAAAAAATATTTTTTCTAGGGACAGAAAACTGTAGGTAGGGAGAGTGTCAGTTTCTTTCACTGTCAAAGTCCTTGTTTCCAGGGACCTGGAAGGACAGTGAGTGAATTCTCCTTGTGCTAAATTGTGCTTAAAAAAAACATTTTTTCTAGGGACAGAAAACTGTAGGTAGGGAGAGTGTCAGTTTCTTTCACTGTCAAAGTCCTTGTTTCCAGGGACCTGGAAGGACAGTGAGTGAATTCTCCTTGTGCTAAATTGTGCTTAAAAAAAACATTTTTTCTAGGGACAGAAAACTGTAGGTAGGGAGAGTGTCAGTTTCTTTCACTGTCAAAGTCCTTGTTTCCAGGGACCTGGAAGGACAGTGAGTGAATTCTCCTTGTGCTAGATTGTGCTTAAAAAAAAAATTTTTTCTAGGGACAGAAAACTGTAGGTAGGGAGAGTGTCAGTTTCTTTCACTGTCAAAGTCCTTGTTTCCAGGGACCTGGAAGGACAGTGAGTGAATTCTCCTTGTGCTAAATTGTGCTTAAAAAAAACATTTTTTCTAGGGACAGAAAACTGTAGGTAGGGAGAGTGTCAGTTTCTTTCACTGTCAAAGTCCTTGTTTCCAGGGACCTGGAAGGACAGTGAGTGAATTCTCCTTGTGCTAAATTGTGCTTAAAAAAACATTTTTTCTAGGGACAGAAAACTGTAGGTAGGGAGAGTGTCAGTTTCTTTCACTGTCAAAGTCCTTGTTTCCAGGGACCTGGAAGGACAGTGAGTGAATTCTCCTTGTGCTAAATTGTGCTTAAAAAAAACATTTTTTCTAGGGACAGAAAACTGTAGGTAGGGAGAGTGTCAGTTTCTTTCACTGTCAAAGTCCTTGTTTCAAGGGACAGAGAAGGACACCTGAAGGTAGCCCTTATTGCTTTTTTCCCATCTCCCTGCAGGCCATCTATTAGAATGTCTGGAAGGCAAACAAGGAGAGGCAGACAGTCAGGAGGCAATAAAAGAGGGCAAGCAGGCTCTGTGTCTGGGGGCAACAGTGCTGGTCGTGGACGCGGTGCATTGTCATCAGCACATGGCCATGGGACACGCTTGTCCTTCTTTTCGGCAGCTGGACATGTTGAGCCACATCATGCCGAAGACTTGGTAGAGTGGATGACCAAGCCCTCCTCCTCCTCCTCATCCTCTCTCACCCAGGCTCAGGGTACTGGAAAAGCAGCTGCCAAAGCGTCCTCTTCCCTGGTATCAATGTCAGACTCATCATCAGTCACTCCTTCCCTAGACCCACCATGTCCTCCTCCTGAGGAGTCCCCCGAACTGTTTCAGCACAGTGTTGGGTACATGCTCCAGGAGGATGCCCAGCGTTTCGAAGGGTCTGATGATGAAACCCAGCTAGAGGAAGGCAGTAGCGTGAGAGCAGACAGAGGGGATGCTCAAGAAGGACACCAATCTGGCAGTCATGTTCCAGCAGCTGCAGCATACTGCCAGATTGGCTCCAGTGATGAGGAGGGAGGTGATGATGAGGTCACTGACTCCACGTGGGTGCCTAATAGGAGAGAGGAGGAGGAGGAGGATGAGGAGGAGGCACATCTCCAACGAGGCAGGATGCCCTTTGGTGGCCAGCGTAAGGGCAGTACACCGACGGAATCACACCGCAGAGCTCCGCCTGTGCAGGGCGCTGCCTCTGCCCGTCATTCAAAAAGTTCTTTGGTGTGGGCCTTTTTTGAGGCTAGTGCATCAGATCGCACAGCTGCTGTTTGCAACATATGTCTCAAGCGTATATCGCGTGGCCAAAACATCAGCCGCTTGGGTACCACATGCCTGACCAGACATATGTTGACCTGCCATGCAGCTCGTTGGCAAGCCTACCTCAAAGACCCACACCAAAGAACAAAGCGGACCTCTCCTTGCACCGCATCAGCTGGGATCTCCAACCCCACTATAACTTCAGTCCTCTCTGAAACATGCACTGAGAGGAATGAAGGTGTAGAATTAGGTGTGTCACAGCCAAGTACTTGCGGCCACTCTGCTAGCAGTACACCGACGTCCGATTCTAGCAGGCAAATTTCCCTGCCCCAGCTGCTGGACCGTCGAAAGAAGTTCACTCCCAGCCATCCACATGCCCAGCGGTTGAATGCTAGCTTGGCTAAATTGCTAGCGCTTCAACTGCTGCCTTTTCAGTTGGTAGACTCGGCCCCCTTCCGTGAGTTTGTGCAATGTGCGGTTCCTCAGTGGCAGGTTCCCAAACGCCACTTTTTCTCACGGAAGGCTATTCCGGCTCTCTACCGGCATGTGGAAGGCAATGTCTTGGCCTCGCTGGACAGGGCGGTCAGCGGTAAGGTGCATATTACCGCTGACTCATGGTCCAGCAGGCATGGACAGGGACGTTACCTTTCTTTCACGGCCCATTGGGTCACTCTTTTGGCAGCTGGGAAGGATGCAGGACAAGGTGCAGTAGTGTTGGAGGTTGTCCCACCGCCACGCCTCCAAAATGCTACTACTGGTTGTGACACACCTCTCTCCTCCACCCCCTCCTCTTCTTCTTCCTCCATGGCCTCTTCCTGTGGTTTGTCCTATGAACCAGCGGTGCTCCGTAGCCGTTCACGGGGCTACGCAAGTACGCAGGCAAAAAGATGCCATGCCGTGCTTGCGCTGGTGTGTTTGGGGGACAGAAGCCACACTGGGGCAGAGGTCCTGTCTGCTCTGCAGGGCCAGGCCGAGAGGTGGTTGACGCCACGCCAGCTTAAGCCAGGAATGGTGGTTTGCGACAATGGCACCAACCTCCTCTCCGCCCTCCGACAGGGACAACTGACCCATGTGCCCTGTGTGGCTCACGTCCTTAACCTGGTGGTGCAGCGGTTCTTGGGCAGGTACCCGGGCTTACAGGATGTCCTGAGGCAGGCCAGGAAAGTCTGTGTGCATTTCCGCAGATCTTATAATGCCAGTGCTCGCCTGGCTGAGCTGCAAAAGGAGTTGAACCTGCCCAAGAACCGCCTTATATGTGACATGCCCACCAGGTGGAACTCAACGTTGGCCATGCTGCAGCGGCTGCACACGCAGAAGAGGGCCATCAATGAGTACCTGTGCGACTACGGCACCAGGACAGGGTCAGGGGAGCTTGGTTTTTTTTTTCCACGCCAGTGGGTCATGATCAGGGATGCATGCACTGTCCTGGCACCATTTGAGGAGGCCACGAGGATGGTGAGCAGTGACAGTGCATGCATCAGTGACACTGTACCTCTTGTCCACCTGTTGGAGCACACGCTGCGTGGAATAATGGACAGGGCACTTGAGGCAGAACAGAGGCAGGAAGAGGAGGACTTCCTTGCCTCTCAAGGCCCCCTTTACCCAGACAGTGTTCCTTCTGTCCCACCCATCGCACAGGAAGAGGAGGAGGAGGAGGAGGAGGAGGAGGAGGATTGTGTCAGCATGGAGGTGGAGGCTGGCACTCAGCATCATCAGCAGCAGTCTTTTAGGGATGATTTACAGTCCCAAGAAACCAGTGGACTTGTACGTGGCTGGGAGGAGGTGGCTGTGGATCATGTCGTCCTTAGTGACCCAGAGGACTCCGGAGCGAATGCCTCAGCAAACCTACGCTGCATGGCCTCCCTGATCCTGCAAAGTCTGCGGAAGGATCCTCGTATTCTTCGGATCAAGGAGAGGGACCATTACTGGCTGGCCACTCTCCTTGATCCACGGTACAAGGGTAAGGTTGCGGACCTTATGTTACCGTCGCAGAGGGAGCAGAGGATGAGACAACTCCGGGAGGCCTTGCAGAAAGGTCTGTGCAACGCGTTCCCAGAGACTGGGAGGTTACAAACTCCTGGTCCTGGACAACGAGTTGCTGAGGCTTCGGCCAGTCAAAGAAGGAGCGGTGGGGAAGGTGGCCGTCTGACCGATGCGTTCAGACAATTCTTTAGTCCGCAGCCCCAAAGTATGATCGGTTCCAGCAACCATCGCCAGCGTCTGATAAACATGGTGCAGGAATATCTAGGGGCAAGGTCAGACTTGGACACCTTCCCCACCGAAAATCCTCTGGCTTACTGGGTCTTGAGGATGGATCACTGGCCAGAGCTTGCACAGTATGCAATTGAGCTACTGGCCTGTCCTGCATCCAGCGTTCTTTCGGAACGCACATTCAGTGCTGCTGGAGGATTTGTCACGGATCACAGGGTGCGCCTGTCCACCGACTCGGTTGATCGACTGACTTTCATCAAGATGAACCAGTCTTGGATCACCACCAGCTACCACACACCTGATGCTGATATAACAGACTAAATTGATTTTAACATGTCACATCCCTTCAAGACTGATGCTGATGCTGAGTGCCTGTGCTGTTATGTTGACTGGCTATCCTCCTCCTCCGAGTCCTCAATGATACGATTGATGATGATAGCTTGGAAGATCATTTTTGTTTATGGGTGCCGCCACCAGTGGCTAAGGCCCAATTTTTCAGCCCCTGTTTTACAGGGGCGTGTAATTACAATTTTTTTAGCAATAATTTGCCATAGGGCTCATTGCTGTGCTCCAAGTACAGTATCTGTGAGGGGTTGGAGTGTTGTGGCACCAGTGCCTAAGGCCCAATTTTTCAGCCCCTGTTTAACAGGGGCGTGTCATTACAATTTTTGAAGCAATACTTTGCAACAGAGCTCATTGCTGTGCTCCAAGTACAGTATCTGTGAGGGGTTGTAGTGTTGTGCCACCAGTGCCTAAGGCCCAATTTTTCAGCCCCTGTTCAACAGGGGCATGCAATTACAATTCTTGATCTAATAATTCACAGCAGGGTCCATTGCTGCACCCACCAAGAGTAACTCTGAGGGCTTACAGTCTTGTGGCAACGCCACCACCACCACCACCACGAAAGGCCCAATTTTTCAGCCCCTGTTCAAAAGGGGCATGTAATTACAATTCTTGATCTAATAATTCACAGCAGGGCCCATTGCTGCACCCACCAAGAGTAACTGTCAGGGCTTACAGTGTTGTGGCACCAGCACCACCATCAAAGCCCCAATTTTTACTACCACTGTTCAACAATTATATGTAATTAAAATTCCTGATATAATAGTTGACAGCAGGGCGTTCCAGCACCAACCAAGAGTAACTGAGTGCTTACAGTGTTGTGCCAACACCAACAACTAAGGGGCCTATTTCTGCAGAGTATATACGGCAGGTCCCTACTTTCAAACATCCAACTTACAAACGACTCCTACTTGCAAACGAAAGAAGACAACAGGAAGTTAGAGGAAATCTACCCCTAGAAAGGAAAATTCTCTCCTGTAAGAATAAATATGGGAGAAAGGGGTCTCATCTGTACTGATGCTTTATCAGCAATCCTTGTTTCAAGAAAAACACCACATTTCAAAAACAGTTGTCATTGGGACGGAAAGTGAGGTGAAATGTTCTGAACAGGGGCACAGACAGCAAAACAAATGTTACAGGGGTGATAACCCTTACCTATGTTTCCCAAAAAGTTTAAAAATAGATTTTTGGGCTGGAGCTACACTTCAACAATGTACCTGTTCAAAATTACAAACACATTCTACATAAGAACAAACCTACAGTCCCTGCCTTGTATGCACCGCCTGTATACGGCTGTTCAGAGTATATAGGGCCTTTTTTATTTTATGTGCGGGGTTCCCCTTAATATCCATACAAGACCCAAAGGGGCTGGTAATGGGCTGGGGTAGGGGGGGGGGGGGTCATGGGGTAGCTATGCCATTTTTCTTAAAGATTTTCATCCATATTACCGGGACCAGACATTACATTAAAGCCGCAAGCAGTTTTAAATGGCTTTTTTTTCCTTTAGAAGTGTCATTTTGTGCAGGGACAGTTCTAAACACGGGAAACACGTGGCACTTCTCAGGCATACTTTAGACACCCCCCAGGTACGATATTTAAAGGAATATTTGACTTTTTTTTTTTCACTTTATGCATCATTAAAATGACTGCTCCCGAAAAACGACCGTTTTTAAAACTTCTTTTTGCATTGATACATGTCCCCTGGTGCAGAACCCGGGTTCCCAAACCCTTTTTAGGACAATAACATGCATAATAGTTGTTATAATTAGCACTTTAGAATTCGAACGTTCGCATCCATTGTATTTAATAGGGTTCTAATGTTCGTTCGAACTTTCGGTCCGTTCGCGGGTTCTGGTGCGAACCGAACCCGGGGGTGTTCGGCTCATCACTACTGCTGAGCACAGACAGACTCAATCTTCACCCATCATGGCGGGTTAAGTCAACAGACCTTCAGGGACCGGGATCCTAGACAGGGTTTCCACTCCCCTGGACCTGTACCGCATCCTGCCAGAAAATCTTTGGTATGTGGATATAACCAAAGTACTGGAACCCATGATCCAGCCCTGCGAAGACAGGCATTACAGGCAAAAACCTTGTGCTTCGGATACGAGGCCCCAGGTACCATCCACTTTGGCCCAAAGCACTTTGGATGGATCTGGTCTTTATGGAGGCTATTTAAATCCAGCATAGATCCCTCCAGTAGAGCTCCTCAGAGCACAACTTCACTCGTGACCAACACCTTAGACACTGATGAAAAAACTGGAGGTGCTCCAAGTATGGGAGGGGTTATATAGGGAGGAAACTTCCTGTCTAATTGATTACATCAGTGTCCAGCACCTGAAGGTGGAATATAACCCACTTAGTAATTACTAGGCTCTGTGTCCCGTGATGTACGATAAAGAAAGAGGCACATCTAAGTATGCAGGCATCCAGAGTAAAGCTGTCCACATAGACCAGGGGTGTCAAACTCAATTTCATCGCGGGCCGCATCAGCATTATGATTGTCCTCAAAAGGGCCGGTTGTATCTGTAAGATTAGATGTCCAGTGCATCCCCTCCCCTTACATTATATGTCAAGAGCCACCCCACCATCAGAAGTTGAGTCCCCTACTCTCCCTTACATCACAGTGCACCCCCTTTCCTTATGCCACTGCTGGGAAGAAGCTGGATGCATTGCTTGAAAGCAGAAAGTAGGGGCCTGGAGGAGGACCAGAGGAGGGCTGGAGCTCTCCTGCAGCTGCAGGAGAGGTGCGAGGGCCACATGAAATGGCCTGGAGGGCCGGATTCGGCCCATGGGCCTTGTGTTTGACACCTGTGACATAGACCATCCTCCACACCGCCGGCTCTCACCGATGTCAGTCTGCAATCGTGATCGTAAAGACTACCCTGCAGTAGAGCAGTCTGAAAGTGAGGCTTGAAGCACTCGTGGAGCGCAGCGTGGAAGGGATGATGTCGATGGCAGTGAGGAGGATGGTTCATGTGGACAGCTTTACCCTGGATGCCTGCATATCTAGATGTGCCTCTTTTAATCATCAACCATGTGGGTTTGCTAAATGCTGTACCTTCATTAAATGTAACCATATTGCTACACTTAGAGGCGCCTCTCTTCTATTTTATACTCGGTTGTGACGTGATGCTACTCTTATATTAAGACATTGCTTGTATATCAAGTCAAAATGTATTAAAAAAATGTTGCTTGTCTTGCAAAACACTCTCAAACCAAGGTTTTACTGTATAGTCTAATATTATAGAACCAATTATTCCACACTGCATATAGCTTTTTCAGGTGTTTTGGCCATCATCAGTGCAGTGTATGGAAACAATGGCTTCTATGGAGCACAAATGTAGCCCAACATAATGAAAACGATACTGCTCAAATGCCCCACAAGCCTCTGTCAGTCAGATCAGCATGTGAATAGACTAATGTAAGACAGGATCGGCTTGTCAGGGTCTAGTGGACTTTAACAAAATGGTGGCCGTCAGCACAAAGACACCGACTTCCAGTTGCATAAATGTAAATGAGATGGGTAAAAGATGGCTTCAGCTTCCAACTGTAGAGAACTCATCAGACGTATTTCGCCCTCTTTGGGGCTTAATCACGGGGACATGGCATCCGATGAATTCTCTACAGGTGGAGGACCTCTAATTCTCTTATTTTTGGTATATGGCATGGAGTAAGACATGTGAACACTCCTTGTGTTCCAAGAAGATATTATGGTGTTACCCTCAAAACTTTTGTGTTTATGAAAATATGGTCATCATAACCATCTGTTGTCCCAGTAATGGACTGAAAGAAAAGTTACAAATGGAAGACAAGTTACAACAGTTTCTATTATGTTTCATGCGCCCATAACACTGTACTCATGTTTATGGGAGCACCAATATATGCTCCAATGTTGCCGTGCACAGCAATTCATGTCTGTGGGTGGTTCCACGCAGCACCTGAGCTTTCTGGGTGGGGTGCCTGTATGCAAGAGGCCTAGTTAGAAATGTACATCTCATAACATACCAGTTTTGAATGAAATAAAAATATAGTGTTTAAAGTTCAAAGAAGGACGGTCTTTGTAGAATAGGGATACCCATGAGCTATGAGTACAATAGTAATCTGCGTTACCAAAGGAACCGATACCTACACAAGAGGATTTAGGAACCAGCCTGCCATCTAGTGGTTAAAATGACAAAACTGCCATCCATGAAAAAAAAACTGAAATACATTTACCAATACCAGCAGCTCTTCCAACCTAAAGTGTATTTAAAACCCTAACAACAACCTTATCTTATTTGCTTCCTTTTATCTGTTGGAAGTGTTTTGTTATAGCTGTTTGATAAGTGCAAAAATTACATTATATTCCTGCCAGAAAGCTGAACTTCCTGTTTTGCACTATTATCTGTTATACTGTCCTAGCTATCTTTGTGAACTACTGAAAACCTTCCCCCTATATTACAGAGAAGAGGAGGTGGGGGATGTGTTCTGTAGGCCTAACACACTTCCTTGTGAGAACGTTGCTCATTCATAGATAAGACCGTGTGATGGAGTTGATAAAATTACTATATTATGTCTATGTTATCTCTCTCTCTTCTAACCACTCAAATATTGTTATTTTCTTTTCTTCTTTATTATTTTTTATTGTTTCTCTTCTTTCTTGTTGCGATATGTATATATATGTATACCGTATTTATCGGCGTATAACACGCACTTTTTTCCCCTTAAAATCAGGGGGAAATCGTGGGTGCGTGATCCTCCGCTGATTGTGAGCGAGCGGAGCCGAGATACACAAAGCCGAAGTACACTCGGCTCCTCTCGCAGACACGCCCACCTCCACTGATTGCGAGCGCCGTTGACATACAGAAAGCCGAGTGTACTTCGGCTAGTCTCGGCTCCTCTCGCAGTCCCGCCCCTGACTGTGAGCAGAGCCGAGTCTAGCCGAAGTACACTCGGCTTTCTGTATGTCAGCGGCGCTCGCAATCAGTGGAGGTGGGCGTGACTGCGAGAGGAGCCGAGTAAAGCCGAGTGTACTTCAGCTTTGTGTATCTCGGCTCCTCTCGCAATCAGTTGAGATGGGCGGGACTGTGAGCAGAGCAGAGTCTAGCCGAAGTACACTCGGCTTTCTGTATCTCGGCTCCGCTCACAGTAGGCGAAAATCGGCGCCAAATTTAAATCAGGCCAGGGCAAGGCTGCAAATGCAAAGGCACTGGGCAAGGCTGCAGATGGACACCGGGCAAGGCTGCAGATGGACACCGGGCAAGGCTGCAAATGGACACCGGGCAAGGCTGCAAATGGACACCGGGCAAGGCTGCAAATGGACACTGGGCAAGGCTGCAATGATGGACAAGGTTGCAGATGGACACTGATAAGGCTGCATTGATGGGCATTTAAATGCAAGTTTTTTTCCTTACACTTCCCTCCTAAAAGTTTTTTTCCTTAAAATTCCCTCCTAAACTTGGGGTGCATGTTATATGCCGATAAATACGGTGTATATATATATATATATATATATATATATATATATATATATATGTGTGTGTAGCGGCCTCACCCCTCTCTCTAGTTTTATCGGTTATATGGCTGTTGTCTAGGGTTACCTGGGAGAGAGAGATGAGACACACCACGGCCCATGTCCTCCATAGCTGATAGGTGAAGGCCAGAAGATTGGGTTTTGTGTAGGTGTCCTAGAGTCAAGTCCTGTACTTCGTCCCTGACTCCTTTGCTCCTAGTAACCAGAGTTCCACACAGTGAATAGGTCCAACTCAGTTTTATTCTTCAAACAACAAACAGTTTCTTCTACTGAGTAATAATTGGGGACAGATCGAGGCACAATCCTTTCCCTTCTGTTGCTAACCACTGTGGTATCACCAGTGGCAAATAGTCACTGCCACTGACTATGTGAGGTAGAACGTGAATTACCTTAGCTAGCACTGCCCCTGTCAGGGGAAGGAAATCCGTCCAAGGGAGAAACCGGAGGCCTCCCTGTCACCAGCGATGCTGTGCGGGACTCTCCAGATTAGTTCCGCACACAAGTCCTCACGAACTCAGACACGGGCACCCAAGGAGTTAGGGCCCCCTCGGATTCCTCCACCCTCGTGGAACTCAGTCGAAGGTACTGAGCCCCAGGCATCTGCCATAGTACCTCACCCTAGGCTAAAGGTGCCTGGGATGGACTCCATCTCTCGCTCCGGCCAGGTCAAGGGCACCTGAGCCCGGAACGCCAGCACCCAAGCTGAAGGTGCCTGGGTGCGGCCGCATCCTCCAACTCTCTCCGAACTCTGAACCCCGTTTCTCATCACGAACTCCATTTCCTGCCCCTCCCATCGTCTATCTTAAAATGGCGCTGAGCTAAAGGAATGTGAAGTCTCGTGGCAAGAACAGACGTCACAGGAAAAGGACCATATACAGATGAACCAATGATATGCACACATATGTGATGACGTTTGCTTATGTCACTTTGTTTATAGAAGGGGCTGTGACCTGAATAAACCCCTGTTGTTGATGAGAAGAGCTCATACTGAACAGTGTGTCTCAGTGTGATTCTTTTTGCATGCATGCATTCACATCACTTTGAATTTGGGTCAGAGGCAGAATAGAACATACATCCTGAAATTGGACCAGGGATAAATCTATTACAATAGGGTGGATGAGATGCAATGTATTTCTCTTTATCTCCACCTATGCCATGTTGTGATAAAACGTGGCAGGCTGCCTTGATTTTTTTTTTTTTTCGTCAGCTGTCAGAAGTGAGCTGAGAACTCTCAGCACTTGTTACACAGAATCAGGAAAAAGCTGTGGTAAGATTGTGAGGAGAGTTGAATCGCAATCTAGTTTCTTTAATGATTAATCGTGCAGCTCTACTGTATGATATGGCTAAACAGGATTTGTAAAATGTACCTGGCTGTCTCATATTGCTTGACGGTCATCAGGGTGTCTTCCATGGTCTTGTTGACGAGGGTGTTGATACTGGACACAAAGAAGTTAATGGCCCCCAGCAGGGTCTCCCCGTTTTTACACAGGAGCTTCTGAGTCTCTGCATTGTAGCCAAACTCTTCCTGTGGAGGTTTAAAATAATAAACATGAGTAAATTACACAGAAACCTCACACCAGGAGCATCTGAAAGCCAGGAAGACATGCTTGACGTAATAAAGATACCATCAGTCAGAGTACACTGCTAAACTGTGCAAAAAGAGGAATGTCACTATGAGGAGGGCCGATAATCCATTTACTGGGAGGATTTAAAGCGGCACGTGCCGGAAATGTAACATTCCTATTGGTTGTGCTCTCAACCAAACTGTCAAACCATCCAATGGCTGTTGTCATAACTGGTCACATGTGCAGCATCATGGCAGTTGTAGATTAAACAGAGGCAAAGATGGCAGCTTCCTTGGCTGAAAATGATAGGAGGGGCTTACTTACACTTTAACTGGAGGGAAAGACTGGGGGGGGGGGGGGGGTTCACACCAGGGCTGGATGCTGCTGAAGTAGCTCAAGGAAGGAAGGGTGCATTTTGGCCTTTTTGCCTTGGTGCCAGGGTGGATTTCATTTAAATCACCAGTAAACAGGCTTGATTTTTTTTAAGGGCCAGTTCACACCATAGAAACGCAATCCGGATGCGTTCTAGGTGCTTTTCTGCATGCACGTTTTTAATGCGTTCCATTGCTTTTTTGGTACGTTTTTAATGCAGTCCAGTGCTTTTTTTCACCCCTCTTTTTTATTGACCTTAGATAAGGACAAGTGTGTTCCGGTGCGTTTTTGATGTGTTTTACAGCGTTCCAGTACAGTCCAGTGCAGGTAAAATGCATTATGTTCTATTTTTTTTCCAGAATTGGAACTGCAAACTCTGGTGTGAACTTTTCCATTGAAAACCATATAACCTACTTTCCATGCGTTTTTGATGCACAAAAAAAAAACGCACTGGACTGCATGTGCTGTGAACTGGCCCTTAGAGCCAGTTCACACCAGACGAAGTTCCGTGTGCTTTTTTTCTGCACAAAATGCATGCACAGTGTTTTCCATGTATTCCAATGGCTCTTGTTGGCTCTAGTTTACACCATGCAGTCAGTTTCTGCACCAGAAACTGACCGGAAACTGACTGCATGGTGTGAACTAGAGCCAAACAAGAGCCATTGGAATATATGGAAAACACTGTGCATGCATTTTTAGTGCAGAAAAAATTTGCACAAAACTGTACGGAACTGCGTCTGGTGTGAACTGGCCCTCAATCATAATTTTTAAAGAGCAACTGTCATCTCTGTCCCGCAGCGGCTCCTTCTCTGACCCGCTGTTGACTCACCGACAGTCCCATTCACTTTAATGGGACAGCTGGTGATGAGGCAGTGACACAACAAGGTGAGGGACGTGGCGGCAGCAGGTGATTGGACGCCCGCTAACAGGCGCTGCCATGATGGATCTGAAATAACAGGTGCTCTTTAAATGTAAGGACTCATTCTTGCTGGTAATTAGAATCTTTAATATTTGCAAACAAAATGAAGGTTTCCTATTCAGAATAATAAGCTGTCAGGTTAGTAAAACAGCGATATCGGAACCGATTCAATCATACAGTTGGTAGTGTACATAGATTTGCAAAACAATGGGATAAAGGAATATTCCTGAACTATGTTTTATCTCATGGTTACTGTGAAATTGTGTGAATGCATCAGTGCAGTGCATGTTATCTCAGCTTATGGAGCTTGGATTCATTGAATGAGTTTACCAAAAATGTAAATATTGCAGAACATACAGCCTCATGCTACACAACTAAGCTCCATTTCATGCTGAATAAACTAAATTATTAATGTATCTTAAATAGAAAACTATCTTTAGATACATTTTTACTCCAAAAGCATTTTATTAAAATAAATTTGATAAAAATCCCCAAAAATTCTTTAAATCAAAAAAATCAGATTTTAATCCCAAAAATTAATTTTTTTTTAAAATAAAATAATTGATTTATATCCACCTTGCCTGGCACTGTCACACACGTATCATGTAATCACTGGCCCATTCACCCTATAATCAGTGATAATATATGTAAGGAAGAGAGGAATGTCTCACTTACACATACCTTAATTATCACCTGCCTTGAAGCGCTCCGCTGACTGTAAAGTGTGCCGCTATACAGAGCAAGTAATGTGTATTTATGGCCAAAATTTTAAATGAAATATAATGTGGAAATTAATATATCATTTATTTATCGCCTACTCCTTTTAATCTGAAAAATCTTGAATGCAGCGACACGCATTTACCATCCCCTGTGAACATGCACCGTCGTGTCACACATTTCATGTGCCTACCCTATGAACTACAAAGGTGCTGCGAGAAGGAGGTTCGGGAGGCTGAGTCAGTACAGGAATCACTGCTTGCATGCAGCAAGGAACCATGGGATATATAGTTCTTACAAATCAAAATAAACCAAAAGGAATGGAGCAGAGGAGAAGCTTCAAAGCATGAAGGGAATCCAGGAAGTTGTGGAAAGACGGTCAGCAGACAGGCACTACTCATAACAACATGAAAGGAGATTTTTCAAGTAAGCTTATATTCCAGGGCTCAAAATTTAAAGTCCTGAGCTACTAGCCAGGCCTCAAGGGTTACTCGCCACCAGTTGCCCCACCCAACCCCTACCCTGCCCCGCCCCTAATTCCACCCCTAAACACGCCCTCATAAATTATCTCATGAAATTACACTTAAATGTTTTATGCAGAATTAAGTTACAAAAATAAATATTAACAACAACTTTATCAGTGCCCCTCAGCACAGCCTCACCAGTGCCCATCAATGCAGCCTCACCTGTACCCACCATTGCAGCTTCAATGCTCCCATCAATGCAGCCTCACTGTGCCCACCACTGCAGCCTCACCGTGCCCACCTTCTGATTTGCGTTTACTGGCAGAAAAAAGTAAAACTCTCCCAAACTCGTCTAAACTCTACAAAAAATGCTCTATACAGGCAGTCCCCGGGTTACAAACAAGACAGGGACTGTAGGTTTGTTCTTATGTAGAATCTGTTTGTAATTTTGAACAGGTACATTGTTTAAGTGTAGCTCCAGCCAAAAAATCTATTTTTAAGCTTTTTGGAGAACATAGGGAAGGGTTATCACCCCTGTAACATTTGTTTTGCTGTCTGCCCCTGTTCAGAACATTTCACCTCACTTTCCGTCCCAATGACAATTGGATTTTGAAAATTTGGGGTTATTAGGGAAACAAGGATTGGTGATAAAGCATCAGTGGAGACACCTTTTTCCCATATTAACCACTTCAGCCCGGACCATTTTGGCTGGTTAAAGTGGTTGTAAACCCTGGAAAAAATTTTTTTGTTTAAAACCCACCTGCAAGACTAACATACTAGCTCATTATGCATCACTTACCTTAGATCGGGTCCCCCAAAGCCATCCTTGTCTCCCTCTCCAGCGCAGCCATCACTGCGGCGATACCCCGAAGGTTACTTCCGGGTATCGCCGCTCCAGCCAATCACAGCGCCGCTCCGGCGCTGTGATTGGCCGGAGCGGCGAAGACGTGATTCCGCGAATGCGCACGGGAGCCGTCAAATCCGGCTAAGCCGGATTTGTGAATGGGATTAAGCCTGTGAATGCGCCGTAGACACCAATGCATATCATTTTTGGCAAATATCTCCTGAACCGTGTAGGTTTAGGAGATATTTCTTGCACCTACAGGTAAGCCTTAATCTAGGCTTACCTGTAGGTGCAAGTTGCATAAGTGGGTTTACAACCACTTTAAAGACCAGGCCACTTTTTGCGTTTCGGCACTGCGTCGCTTTAACTGACAATTGCGCGGTCGTGCCACGTGGCTCCCAAACAAGATTGACGTCCTTTTTTTCCCCACTAATAGAGCTTTCTTTTGGTGGTATTTGATCACCTCTGCGGTTTTTATTTTTTGCGCTATAAACAAAAATAGAAATACTATTTGCTATAATAAATATCCCCAAAAAATATATAAAAAAACATTTTTTTTCCTCAGTTTAGGCCGATATGTATTCTTCTACATATTTTTGGTAAAAAAAAATCACAATAAGCATTTATTGATTGGTTTGCGCAAAAGTTATAGCTTCTACAAAATAGGGGATAGTTTTATGGTATTTTTATTAATAATTCTTTTTTTTTACTAGTAATGGCGGTAATCAGCGATTTTTATCGTGACTGCGACATTATGGAGGACACATCGGACACTTTTGACACATTTTTGGGACCATTGTAATTTTTACAGCAATCAGTGCTATAAAATTGCACTGATTACTGTGAATATGGCACTGGCAGTGAAGGGGTTAACCTGTAGGGGGCGCTGAAGGGGTCATGTGTGACCTAATGAGTGATTCTTACTGTGTGGGGGCGTGTGACATCACTGATCGTCGTTCCCTATGACAGAGAACAGACGATCAGTGACACTCTCACTAGGAAGAACGGGGAAAGGTTTGTTTACACTTACCTCTCTCCCCGTTCTTCAGCTCTGTGACCCAATCGTGGGACACCTGCGGGGCATCTTAAAGGGGACGTACCTGTACGTGCTTATGCCCAGCCGTGCCATTCTGCCAACGTATATCGGCGTTAGGTGGTCCTTATGTCGTTAACTCTTACAGGAGAGAATTTCCCTTCCATGGGGTAGATTTTCTCTCACTTCCTGTCGTCTCCCTCCGTTTGTCAGTCGGATGTTTGAAAGTAGGGGACCGACCTGTATGGGCATTTTTTACTCCCAAGAGAACAGACATTTTTTTTAAGCCCAGTGTGCATGGAGCCGTAGGCCTCTTTCACACTGGTGCGGGAGCGGCGTCGGCGGTAAAGCGCCGCTATCTTTAGCAGCGCTTTACTGCAAATTTTGCGGCCCTATTCGGCCGCTAGCGGGGCGGTTTTACCCCCGCTAGCGGATGAAAAAGGGTTAAAAACCGCCGCAAAATGCCTCTGTAGAGGCGCATTGCTGGCGGTATAGCCGCGGTGTCCCATTGATTTCAATGGGCAGGAGCGGTATACACACTGCTCCTTCACAGCTCCAAAGATGCGGCTAGCAGGACTTTTTTTTCCATCCTGCTAGCGCATGGAATAAACATCTAAACACAATCTAAGTGTAGACTGGTAATTTATTCCAACAAGTATAAAAAGTTTCCAAAACGGGCACAGTGGCCAGGTAAAAACAGCAGGAATCGATAAAATCAATGGTGGATGAGCCGCAAGCAGCAACAGATAGAACGTGGGTGACGTCACAAGAGTTGGCTCCTCCCCCGTACGCACGTTATGTCCAGAACAAACCCACCGATGACGAAGTCCGTCCTGGACGTAACGTGCGTACGGGGGAGGAGCCAACTCTTGTGACGTCACCCGCATTCTATCTGTTGCTGCTTGCGGCTCATCCACCATTGATTTTATCGATTCCTGCTGTTTTTACCTGGCCACTGTGCCAGTTTTGGAAACTTTTTATACTTGTTGGAATACCGTAAATTACCGGTCTACACTTAGATTGTGTTTACATGTTTATTCCATACACGATCCACCACCTATTGATGCCTGCACGCCACCTTGTTGGATTCTACTCATCAATACCATCCCCCCTATGGTGGGAACAAGCGCTTTTGACCATTTGTTCACTCAATGGTCCACCTCATCTGGTAAGAATGCATTACTTCTAATGGTGGAGGACATGTCACTTTGAAATACAATCATATCGCTTGAAGATTTCCTGCAATCACCGGGTGTTCTATTACTGTTCCTTATTCAGTTTATGGACTTTATTTATTGCGCTGCACTTTTTTCACTTATTTACATTCAAGGTTTTTTGTGTGATTAACCTTTTGGTGTTCAGCTTGCAATTGTTTTATTCATTCGTATTGTTGTACGTGCGCTGATTGCTTTATATATCATGTATTATAGCAGAAAGTAAAAAAATTATTTTTTTTTTCAAAATTTACTTTTTTGGTTTATAGCGCAAAAAATAAAAAACGCAGAGGTGATCACATACCACAAAAAGAAAGCTTTATTTGTGAAGAAAAAAAAAATGAAGAAAATTTTGTTTGGGTACAAAGTCGCACGACTGCGCAATTGTCAGTTAAAACGACGCAGTGCAATATAACAAAAAATGGCTTGCTCATTAGGGGGTAAATCCTTCCGGGGCTGAAGTGGTTAAAATCTTTGCAAATTTATTAAAAATAAAAAAATTTGCCTTTGCCATGACAATCAAAATTGAGCTCAGGTGCATCCTGTTTCCACTGATCATCCTTGAGAGATCTCTAAAAGTTGATTGGAATCCACCTGTGGTAAATTCAGTTGATTGGACTTCAGTTGGAAAGTCACACGCCTGTCTATATAAGGTCCCACAGTTAACAGTGCATGTCAGAGCACAAACCAAGCCATGAAGGCCAAGGAATTGTCTGGAGACCTCCGAGACAGGATTGTTTGGAGGCACAGCCTGCCTGGAGTTTGGCAAAAGGCACCTGAAGGGCTCTATGAACATGAGAAACAAAATTCTCTGGTCTGATGAAACAAAGATTGAACTCTTTGGCCTGAATGGCAAGCGCATCATATCTGAAGGAAACCAGGCACCGCTCATCACCTGGCCAATATTATCCCTACAGTAAAGCATGGTGGTGGCAGCATCATGCTGTGGGGATGTTTTTTAGTGGCAGGAAATGGGAGACTAGTCAGGATTGAGGGAAACATAAATGCAGCAATGTGCAGAGACATCCTTGATAAAAACCTACTCCAGAGCCCTCTGGACCTCAGACTAGGGCGAAGGTTCATCTTCCAACAGGACAATCACCGTAAGCACACAGCCAAGATAACAAAGGAGTGGCTATGGGACAACTCTATGAATGTCCTTGAGTGGCCCAGCCAGAGCCCAGACTTGAATCCGATTGAACATCTCTGGAGAGATCTAAAAATATGACTGTGCACCAACGTCATCCAACCTGGTGGAGCTTGAGAGGTCCTGCAAATATGAATGGGAGAAACTGCCCACAAATAGGTGTGCCAAACTTGTAGCATCATACTCAAAAAGACTTAAGGCTGTAATTGGTGTCAAAGGTGCTTCACCAAAGTATTGAGCAAAGGCTGTGATGTATATGCGATTTTTTCATTTTTTATTTTCAATACATTTGCAAATATTTCAAACAAACTTCTTTCACGTTGTCATTCTGGGATATTGTTTGTAGAATTTTACATTAAGGGAATTTAATCCATTTTGGAATAGGGCTGTAACATCACAAAATGTGGAAAAAGTGAAGCGCTGTGAACACTTTCCGGATGCACTGTATATAAGTGATCATATTCACTCTGTTCTCAGCTGCATAAGAGCTGGGGGGAGGAGAAGCAGCAGTACACTGAGCTTCCCAGTGAATGGCTGTGCAGCGGGGGCGTGTCAGGACAAGTCTGGTCATTGAAGGAGTGCCGGCTGAGTTTCTAGCATAGCTAGAAAGCTGACTACCCTGTGCTCTCCTGCTTAGTGTGGTCAGTTTTTTAATAGAAACGCAGAGGGACTAGCAGGAACACTGGGGATTTCACACAAAGGAAGCAATACAAAAAGAACAGAATACTTTCTCATACAAGTACATGGTACAGCAGGCATGTATCAGGAATATGAAGTGTTGGGGTAACAAACGCTATAATGCCAGGCAGTGTGTAGAAAAGGAGAAGAATGTGTCAGAGGTTGCACTTTATATAACAGTTTTGTCCATTACTCAGAACCTTCTCAATGCTTTACATAACCAAATCCTAACCTGCAACTCTGGTGACTTCTGACTGAGGTCGGAGAAGGCGTCTCCCAGCGCTCTCTGCGTCTGAACCAGGCTGTAGAAATGAGAGGTCAGGGCTCTGGCCAGCAACAAGACTCCTTCGTATTTCCTTTTTGTGTCCCTTAAGAGTTCAATCTGAGTCTCCAGCTCCAAATCCACTGTGCGAGAGCCACGGCCAAACCGCTCTGAGATCAACTGCTTTGTGCACTGCCAGAGAGAAAAGTTATCAGAGTCAGAGAAGACAGCAATGCACGGCAGACAGAGAGAGAGGGGACAACGAGGGTGGACAACAACTAAGAGAGGGGGCAATGATGTTTAACAGAAAGAGATGATAATGAACGACAGAGCGAGGAGACGGGGAGAGAGGGAGAGAGAGGCGAGAGACGTGAGCGCAAGAGACGACAGCGTAAGAGGAAAGAGAGAGATGAGAGAAGAGAGGGAGACGAGAGAGAGAGCAGCAGCATTATTAACGAGCTCCTGATACATCATCACTTTATAGGGGAGAGAGAGAGAGAAGCAGATGAACAAGAAGAAATAACTCAACGAAACGAGAGAAAGGGGGGATTAGAGAGTGAGAGGGGGCACGAGAGCGAGAGGGAGGGGGATGAGAGAGAGAGGGGAGACAAGAGAGAGAGAGGGGAGACAAGAGAGAGAGAGGGGAGACAAGAGAGAGAGAGGGGAGACAAGAGAGAGAGGGGAGACAAGAGAGAGAGAGGGGAGACAAGAGAGAGAGGAGACAAGAGAGAGGGGAGACACGAGGGGGGACGAGAGAGAGAGATAAAGGGGGGCGAGAGAGAGAAAGAGGGGGAGAGAGAGAGAGATAAAGGGGGGGCGAGAGAGAGAAAGAGGGGGGCGAGAGAGAGAAAGAGGGGGGCGAGAGAGAGAAAGAGGGGGGCGAGAGAGAAAGGGGGAACGAGAGAGAGAAAGGGGGAACGGGAGAGAGAAAGGGGGAACGAGAGAGAGAAAGGGGGAACGAGAGAGAGAAAGGGGGAACGAGAGAGAGAAAGGGGGAACGAGAGAGAGAGAGAGAGAGAAAGGGGAAACAAGAGAGAGAGAGAGAAAGGGGACAAGAGAGAGAGAGAGAGAGAAAGGGGGGAAAGAGAGAGAGAAAGGGGGAACAAGAGAGAGAGAGAGAAAGGGGAAACAAGAGAGAGAGAGAGAAAGGGGAAACAAGAGAGAGAGAGAGAGAGAGAGAGAGAGAAAGGGGAAACAAGAGAGAGAGAGAGAGAGAAAGGGGAAACAAGAGAGAGAGAGAAAGGGGGAACAAGAGAGAGAGAGAGAGAAAGGGGGAACAAGAGAGAGAGAGAGAGGGAGAGAGAAAGGGGGAACAAGAGAGAGAGAGAGAGAGAGGTGACAGTGACGGCCGTTAGAGCGAGAGAAGACAGTGGAGGCAACAGAGAGAGAGGCGACAGTGACGGCCGGCAGAGCGAGAGAAGACGGTGGAGGCAACAGAGAGAGAGGCGACAGTGACGGCCGGCAGAGCGAGAGAAGACGGTGGAGGCAACAGAGACAGAGGCGACAGTGACGGCCGGCAGAGCGAGAGAAGATGGTGGAGGCAACAGAGAGAGAGGCGACAGTGACGGCCGGCAGAGCGAGAGAAGACAGTGGAGGCAACAGAGAGAGAGGAGACAGTGACGGCCGGCAGAGCGAGAGAAGACAGTGGAGGCAACAGAGAGAGAGGCGACAGTGACGGCCGGCAGAGCGAGAGAAGACAGTGGAGGCAACAGAGAGAGAGGAGACAGTGACGGCCGGCAGAGCGAGAGAAGACAGTGGAGGCAACAGAGAGAGAGGCGACAGTGACGGCCGGCAGAGCGAGAGAAGACAGTGGAGGCAACAGAGAGAGAGGCGACAGTGACGGCCGGCAGAGCGAGAGAAGACCGATAGACAATAGATAGAAAATGATGACAGCGAGTGGGAGGAGACAACAATGGGCATCAGGGAGAGAGAGGGGACAGAAAAAGCTGACCGGTAGAAAGGGGAGACAGCATTTGCTGAAAGTGAGGGGGAGAGGAGACAAAAATGGCTAACAGACAGAAAAAGGGAACAGCAATACAGTAGATTACAAACAGAGAGAGGAAACCATAACGGCTGACATACAGAGATGGGCAGCTACATAACAGATGGAGGAAAGACACCATGGTAGACAGACAGCCTGGATGGGTGATGAATGTTTGGGGGGTGGTAATAAAGCCAAACCACAAACATACACAGCAAGATCTACTCAGAGCACCAGAGTCTGAGATTTCACGATCATCACTCATGCTACAGGAAAACAGACACAGATATACAGAACAGGCAGACAGAAAGAAGTTATGGTTCTTACTTTGTAAGTATTAATGCCCCATTTCTTCATCAAGTCAAATTTCTCCACGGCGACTCCTCGAGAGAGCTCTTCAGAGGTGAGAGAAGCGTGCGAAGATTGCTGAGACATTGAGCCTGGAGTTAGAAAAGTCAGCATCATACAATGGAAATACAGGTTAAAGCCCCATGTTACAGGCAGCAGAGAGTGGCTAATCATACCACAATGTAATGAAGGTTTGGACCTAGAAAAGCTTCTGGGATTTAATTACCGGTACAATGTATAATGGACAGGACAGAAGTCCAAATCCACAGGAAGGCCTGAGAAGCAGAGCCAATGTCTACTCACCCATAGATCTGCACCAGATTTCCAATTTGCGGTCTATACACCATCTTATTTCTTTAACTATAAAAAAAGTTAAGAGAGCAACTGCAACACATTGAATGATAAAGTGATCCAAATGAAACTTGCAGTGCCGCTCTAAGCAGAGACAGAGAGCTCCCCGCCGGCCAGGTACAGTGAAGGGGCGTCAGTGCACCATTCAGAGGTATAAGAGCAATATCATAATAAACTGAATGAGAAGATACCCGCTCAGAGGTGGATAAATTACTTGTAATCAATTTCTAAGATCTAGGACAGCGTTACTCAACAAAGGTCTATTATCTGCAACAGGTTTGGTTTTTAGGATTCCTTAGAGCTGGTTGACATTAAAGACATCAAGGAGCTCCCTAAAGCCCAGGGGTACATGCAGATTATCCAGGAGCAAGAAAAAGGCTCTAGAGAGGTTGGCAATGGCCTGAGTACAATGTTATTGTCTGCCTGGTGTCTGGGATTAGTCCAGCTATGAACTGCACTAATTACATGACTACAGAGAAGACATAAAAGTATTCATACCCCTTGAAATTTTCCACATTTTGTCATGTTACAACCAAAAATTTAAATGTATTTCATTTGGATTTTATGTGATAGACCAACACAAAGTGGCACATAATTGTGAAGTGGAAGGAAAATGATAAATGATAAATGGTTTTCAATTTTTTTGTAATAATTCAAATTCTATTTACAAATAAATATGTGAAAACTGTGGGGTACATTTGCATAGCGCCCCCCCCCCCCACGAGTCAATACTTTGTAGAACCCCCTTTCTCTGCAATTACAGCTGCAAGTCTTTTTGGGGATGTCTCTACCAGCTTTGCACATCTAGAGAGGGACATTTTTTCCCATTCTTCTTTGTAAAATATCTCAAGCTCTGTCGGATTGGATGGAGAGCGTCTGTGAACAGCAATTTTCAAGTCTTGCCACAGATTATCACTTGGATTTAGGTCTGGACTTTGACTGGGCCATTCTAACACATGAATATGCTTTGATCTAATTCTAAACCATTCCATTGTAGCTCTGGCTGTATGTTTCGGGTCGTTGTCCTGCTGGAAGGTGAACCTCCCCCCCAGTCTCAAGTCTTTTCCAGACTCTAACAGGTTTTTGTCTAAGATTGTCCTGTATTTTGCTCCATCCATCTTCTCATCAACTCTGATCAGCTCTGAACAGTGCACTGTGAGATGTTCAAAGCTTGGGATATTTTATTATAACCTAACCCTGCTTTATACTTGGTTCGTTTGTTTTGGTTGTGGATAACCAACTGATGAGATATGGCACCAAATCCCTAAATTGGTAAATAGATGGGAGCAAAGAAAATGGGATTTTTGATGGTGCAGAGATGACAAGGTATCAAGCAGATTATAATAAAATATTTTTATTTTGACACCAAAATAAAAACAATGGTAAAAAACAGTGTAGAAAGTGATTGTTAAAAACAGTACAGTTGAATTGGACAGTTGGATGGCCTAACTCCCGACATGTTTCGCCCCTAAATCGGGCTTCTTCAAAGGGGAAGCACTGTCCAATAGGTGACATACACCTTCTACAAGATACAGAAAAAGACACACACAAATACATATACAATCCATTAATAATGATAACCAAGAATAAAACATATATTATAATATTAGTGATAAAGAGGTCTATGCATGCACAATTCACCCCCCTAGGGTCAAGCCCCTTACCTCTCTATACACTCCAGCCAGCCCAGATGGCCGCGTTCCCAACGGTAGCACCGGAACCCCGCCCAGGGCACATCCAAGGATCACAGAGGGCAGCAAAAAAAAAACGCAAGGGGAGAAAAAAACGACCCGTAGCCTGGGTAATATCTAAAGTGGAAAATTAAAGATATGTCCAGTGAGAAGGAAATACACATGGACACACAGATCCCCATAAATCCATATATATGTGGCCCCAGAAAACACATTGCCTAAGCAATGCCTCTCCCGGCAATAATGTTACCCAAAAATAGAATAAATTATTGTTGATGATGGTAACTTACACAAGCTACAGGGGTAATTGACTTGATTCCTGGGACGGCAAGGACAAACGATTCACATATGTATAAGCAGTAGTTCCCAAGTGCTGAAAAAGTAATTTGTGATATACGGTAAGAAAAGAGTTAATGAAGCTCCAACACAGATGTGAGAGCATGGGCGTTACAGTTGCGACTGGACGCCCATTTTGCTGACCGGCATGCAGGCTTTCCACTGTAACATTTATTCCTTGAAAAGCCCCTTCGGGGTGTCTTCTCTAATTCCACAAGAGTGCTCCACTGCTTCCTGTCTCTTTGCTCTCCTTAACTCTGGTTCAGAGTGGCGATGCGGAATGACATCATACAATGGCGCCGGTGCATGTGCGGTACAGCCTGGGTCCACTTCCGGTCCCGGATGGGGGGTATATATAGACCAGGGATTTCAGTGCAGAGATGCTGCTGAGCCCCTGGGACCATACGATCGCTATATGTTCACAAGGTAAATCGTTTCTCATTGCTATAGTATGCAGGCTTATTCTTCTTCTGTTCCTTTCTGCTTCATCTAAGTATGTTTGTTGTAGTACTCTCTTTTTGAGAAATCTGATTTGGAGGCATGGTTTGCCCCTGTTTAAATCCTGTCTAGTGACTAAATCTATTTCTTTCCGAGTCTGCTCTCACATCTGTGTTGGAGCTTCATTAACTCTTTTCTTACCGTATATCACAAATTACTTTTTCAGTACTTGGGAACTACTGCTTATACATATGTGAATCGTTTGTCCTTGCCGTCCCAGGAATCAAGTCAATTACCCCTGTAGCTTGTGTAAGTTACCATCAACAATAATTTATTCTATTTTTGGGTAACATTATTGCCGGGAGAGGCATTGCTTAGGCAATGTGTTTTCTGGGGCCACATATATATGGATTTATGGGGATCTGTGTGTCCATGTGTATTTCCTTCTCACTGGACATATCTTTAATTTTCCACTTTAGATATTACCCAGGCTACGGGTCGTTTTTTCTCCCCTTGCGGGTTTTTTTGCTGCCCTCTGTGATCCTTGGATGTGCCCTGGGCGGGGTTCCGGTGCTACCGTTGGGGACGCGGCCATCTGGGCTGGCTGGAGTGTATAGAGAGGTAAGGGGCTTGACCCTAGGGGGGTGAATTGTGCATGCATAGACCTAGGGCTGGGAAAAAATATCGATTTTAATCTAGAATCGAGTTTTGAGTTCAAATCGATTCAGATTTGAAGAAAATCTATTTTTTTAGATTTTTTTTTTTATTGATTTTTTTTCCAGAGTTTCCGTAGCAGGGCTGCAAGGGGCGTATCCGGAATGGCACTGGGCGGCGTTACCCCAATTACATCTACTCGCCACAGCCGCCGCGAGTAGATGCAATGTAACACTAACTAACCGCAAGCCGCCGTCTGCCTACCTGATCAGCGTGTCATGCAGACAGACGGCGGCCATTGCAGTGTTCAAAAGCCGCGCCTCCCGAGTCCTCGTCGTCTGTGATAGGCGGAACACTCAATTTCACAGCAGGCAGTGTTCAGCCTATCACGGACATCCTCTCATCCTCGTCTGTGTTAAGAGGATGAGCGGATGTCCGTGATAGGCGGAACACTGAATGCTGGGAAATTGAGTGTTCCGCCTATCACAGACGAGGAGGAGGCGCGGCTTTTGATTACTGGAATGGCCGCCGGTGTAGAAGTAAAATCCGTAACCCACGAAAATCTGCATCAGGTACGGGCACAGTGATTGAAGCATGGGCACAGTGAAGCACGGGCACAGTGAGGCATGAGCACAGTTCAATTCAACTAAGAGTAACCTCAGGATTTTTTGTTGTTTTATTAGCTAAATCCAAATACAGTATTAATAATTTGGATGTTTAACAATCTTTGTTGCACACTGACTTTGCAGTTAGAGAAAGGGTTTGCCTTTGCAATTTTGTTTATTGATGCACTTTAATTAATATAATAAAAAAAACAAAAAAAACAAATCGAATCGTAAATCGAGTTTTTTATAAAAAAATAAATAAAAAAAACGCAGATTTTTTTGGGGGGGAAAATCGCCCAGCCCTACATAGACCTCTTTATCACTAATATTATAATATATGTTTTATTGTTGGTTATCATTTTATCATTATTAATGGATTGTATATGTATTTGTGTGTGTCTTTTTCTGTATCTTGTAGAAGGTGTATGTCACCTATTGGACAGTGCTTCCCGTTTGAAGAAGCCCGATTTAGGGGCGAAACATGTCGGGAGTTAGGCCATCCAACTGTCCAATTCAACTGTACTGTTTGTAACAATCACTTTCTACACCGTTTTTTACCATTGTTTTTATTTTGGTGTCAAAATAAAAATATTTTATTACAATCTGCTTGATACCTTGTCATCTCTGCACCATCAAAAATCCCATTTTCTTTGCTCCCATCTGCTTTATACTTCTCCACAACTTTATCCCTGACCTGTCTGGTTTGGTCCTTGGCCTTGATGATGCTGTTTGTTTACTAAGGTCCTCTAAAAAAAAACTCTGAGGGCTTCACAGAACAGCTGCATTTATACTGAGATTAAAGTACACACAGGTGGACTCTATTTACTAATTAGGTGACTGAAGGCAATTGGTTACACTAGATTTTAGTACAAATGCACGCCACACTTTTCACATATTTAGTTGTAAAACAATTTGAAAACCATTTATCATTTTCCTTCCACTTCACAATTATGTGGCACTTTGTGTTGGTTTATCACATAAAATCCCAATAAAATAAATTAAAATTTTTGGTTGTAACATGACAAAATGTGTAAAATTTCAAGGGGTATGAATACTTTTTCAAGGCACTGTAAGAAGCGTAAGGGGAAAGCCTACATTATTACAGTTAGTGCTAACAAGCCAAGGACAGATATACAACTGTATCAAAACAGGCCATGACAGGACTAGAGGATGCAGGAGTAGGAGTAGAGAAATGGCATGGGCAATACCACAACCTACAGCAACCTTAAAGCGGAGCTCCACCCTAAAGTGGAACTTCCGCTCATCGGATTCCTCCCCCCTCCAGTGCCACAATTGGCACCTTTCGGGGGGGAGGGGGGACAGGATACCGGTCTTTGACAGGTATCCTTTCCCACTTCCGGGAGTCCGGCTGCGGCTGTAATGTCACGGCGGGGCTCCCTCCTCCTCCTCCTCCTCCCCCCCCCCGGCCGCCAGGCTAATAGAAGAGAGGAGAGGGGCCTCAAACATGCACAGTAGGGTTCCCGGCGTGAAGTGAAAGGCTACACTGCCGGGTTCCCTTACCCGCAATGGCGCCGGCAGCACCTGACAGCTGATGGAAACATCAGCTGCGATGCCGGCATCGCTGGACTCCAGGACAGGTAAGTGTCCATTTATTAAAAGCCAGCAGCTGCAGTATGTGTAGCTGCTGGCTTTTAATTAAATTTTATTTTTTCCCGGAACACCACTGGATTCACACCTATGCATTTTTAGTGCTTTTTGCATTTTGCAGATTTGCACTACAGTCCATTTAACATGGTTACCTATGGAACACGTTCTGTAGTGCAAATCTGAAAAATGCAAAAAGCACAAAAAATGCATAGGTGTGAATCAGGCCTTAAAGGGGTTGTAAAGGTTTGTGTTTTTTCACCCTAATGCATCCTATGCATTAAGGTGAAAAAACACCTGGCAATGACGGCCCCCCCCATCCCCCCGTTTTACTTACCTGAGCCCGTTCACCTGCTGTGCATGTGTCCGGCGTCCTCTTCTCCACGGAGTCTGGCCGTTGCTTGGCTAGATTGATAGCAGCGCAGCCATTGGCTCGCGCTGCTGTCAATCACATCCAATGACGCGGCGCGCCGGGGGCGGGGCCGAGTTATACAGTCGGCGGCTACAGCTGTCGGCTGTATCACGAGAGCACGCCCGCAAGATAACCCCCTTGGGATAGAGCTTCCCATGAAGGGGGTTAGCTCTTGCGGGGAGGAGCCGAGACAGCCGCCGAGGGACCCCAGAAGACGAGGATCTGGGTCACTCTGTGCAAAACTAACTGCACAGTGGAGGCAAGTATAACATGTTTGTTATTTTAAAAAAAACAAAAAAAACGAAACCTTACAACCCCTTTAAGGCTTGTTCATACACAGTGTGGTGACTTAGGTTATCCTGCAGTGGATTAATGCAGGCCACCACCAGGCCACATAGAAAACAATGGTTTGCTATGTGCCCTGTTCACTTTGCAGTGCAGCCAGGGTGGGTGGGAGGTGGTGTGTCAAGCCGCAGCAAAATGAAGACTTGTAGCATTTTACTCTAGTTTACTGGAAGGCAAGTGCATCTCACTGTACTGCTATACGGAGACACAAATGAAATTTGAACAACGTATGTAAGGTAATAAACATGCCCAACTTTGCATGACTTTCGATACAGCCCTCGTATATGTACAGTATGTAGAAAAATAGACGGCACTTCAGAAGTGAAACCGCAATCATTTACTGGGGTTGTAAAACAAAAGGACATCAACTACAAAAAACAGATGTGATTCTACCAAAGTTTCTTGAACAGCCTTTTTCAACCGGGGTGCCCCAGGCACACTAGGGTGCCTTGAGGCCTCTTCAGGGGT
Organism: Rana muscosa; assembly: GCA_029206835.1. Classification (NCBI taxonomy): domain Eukaryota; kingdom Metazoa; phylum Chordata; class Amphibia; order Anura; family Ranidae; genus Rana; species Rana muscosa. The sequence goes on along the minus strand of CM055117.1, from coordinate 1,087,182,656 downwards.
GCCTTGGCAAAATGCCATAAAATTGATCAACATTGTATACAAGCCAGCAGGTGGACGAAGCCAGCATTTTAGTTACACAAAGCCACAGCTTTTCATTATGCACCATTATGACTTTCTAGATACTGACATCCTAACAATCAATGATGTCATTTGATAAGGTGGATGTCTGTCACCTCCACAACATCCTTGTTTGACCCTCCTGTGTCCCTGTCCCTTAACACTGGGGTCACATTAGCTGCCTGATGGAGAGAAACTGAGGAAGAAGATAAACATTGGAATACTAGTCAGTACCAGTGTGCAAAAGTGTATTTGCTTTGGAAGAAAAAAACACCTCTAATGTTGGGTGTCCTACGTGTGGATGTTGCTGCATTATGTAAAACTATTAGAATAGATTTATATTAGAATGGGGTTCCTCGAGACTGTCCATATATTTAAAGGGTGCCCCGAGACTGTCCATCATTTTAAAGGGTGCCTCGAGACTGTCCATCATTTTAAAGGGTGCCCCGAGACTGTCCATCATTTTAAAGGGTGCCTCGAGACTGTCCATTTTAAAGGGTGCCTCGAGACTGTCCATCATTTTAAAGGGTGCCTCGAGACTGTCCATCATTTTAAAGGGTGCCTCGAGACTGTCCATCATTTTAAAGGGTGCCTCGAGACTGTCCATCATTTTAAAGGGTGCCTCAAGACTGTCCATCATTTAAAAGGGTGCCTCAAGACTGTCCATCATTTAAAAGGGTGCCTCGAGACTGTCCATAATTTAAAAGGGTGCATCGAGGCTGTCCATAATTTAAAAGGGTGCCTCGAGGCTGTCCATAATTTAAAAGGGTGCCTCGAGACTGTCCATAATTTAAAAGGGTGCCTCGAGACTGTCCATAATTTAAAAGGGTGCCTCGAGACTGTCCATAAGTTTAACCACTTAACGACCGCCCACGGCATATATACGTTGGCAAAATGGCTCGTACAGGCACAATCACGTACCTGTACATCGCCTTTAACTGCCTGCCGTGTGGTCGCGTGTGCCGTCGGCGGCGGCGCGCTCGCGACCCTGCCGCCATCCCCTTGAGTCGGACCGCGGGTCCCACGGACTCGATCGCTGCGAGGGTTTCCCCGCGATCCTCTCACGGAGGGATGGAAAAAAATGTGTCAAAAGTGTCCGAAGTGTCCGCCATAATGTCGCAGTCACGAAAAAAATCGCTGATCGCCGCCATTACTAGTAAAAAAAAAAAAAAAATTATAAAAATGCCATAAAACTATCCCCTATTTTGTAAACGCTATAACTTTTGCGCAAACCAATCAATAGACGCTGATTGCGATATTTTTTACCACAAATATGTAGAAGAATACGTATCGGCCTAAACTGAGGAAAAAAACATTTTTTAATATATTTTTGGGGGATATTTTTTATAGCAAAAAGTAAAAAATATTGCATTTTTTTTTTTAAATTGTTGGTCTATTTTTGTTTATAGCACAAAAAATAAAAACCGCAGAGGTGATCAAATACCACCAAAAGAAAGCTCTATTTATGGTAAAAAAAGGACGTCAATTTTGTTTGGGAGCCACGTCGCAGGACCGTGCAATTGTCAGTTAAAGCGGCGCAGTGCCGAATCGCAAAAAGGGGCCTGGTCTTTATGCTGCATATTGGTCCGGGGCTTAAGTGGTTAAAGGGTGCCTCGAGACTGTCCATAACTTAAAAGGGTGCCTCGAGACTGTCCATAACTTAAAGGGTGCCTCAAGACTGTCCATCATTTAAAAGGGTGCATCAAGGCTGTCCATAATTTAAAAGGGTGCCTCGAGACTGTCCATAATTTAAAAGGGTGCCTCGAGACTGTCCATAATTTAAAAGGGTGCCTCGAGACTGTCCATAATTTAAAAGGGTGCCTCGAGACTGTCCATAAGTTTAACCACTTAACGACCGCCCACGGCATATATACGTTGGCAAAATGGCTCGTACAGGCACAATCACGTACCTGTACATCGCCTTTAACTGCCTGCCATGTGGTCGCGCGTGTGCCGCCGGCGCGCTCGTGACCCTGCCGCCATCCCCTTGAGTCGGACCGCGGGTCCCGCGGACTCGATCGCTGCAAGGGTTTCCCCGCGATCGTCTCATGGAGGGATGGAAATTTTTCTTTGGCACACAGGACCAAGCGTGAGGCATGAGTAATTCCACAGGTGTGTTGACTTTTGGATGATTGATGGGAATATATATCTCTGTAAGTGCCGGTTCACACTACAGCGACTTGGGATCCGACTTGTCAGACCTCAAGTTGCCCGAAGTCGCTGGACATAAGAAATTCCATTGAAGTGAATGAGAGCCGTCTTAATGTACACTACTGAAGTTGCTCCGACTTCAGAAAAACAAATCCTGTGCGACTTCAAGGCGACTTCTAGGCAACTTGTACCCATAGATTTCAATGGAAGTTTCCTCCAAGTCGGATCTCCATCTTAATGGAAGCAACTTTACAGGAAAAGAAAATATAGTTTACCCAGGCAAACCCCTCCTTCCCACAGAGCTGATTATTCTGTGATTGGCCACAGCCAAAGTCGCCTGTCCTGGAGGCAACTTAAGTTGCGTTGTAAGTTGCTCAAAGTCACGCTGAAGTCGCCTCCAAATCACCTTGCAAAGTCGCGCTGTAAGTCGGGTTGCCCCTGTGTGAACCGGCACTAATTGTCCATGTGCACATTTGTCTGTCACCTTGAGAAAGGGGTCCTTGGTGTCTCCAAGTACAAAACACAGACATGATTTCACCATGTTCTGAACTCCTGCATTTATGACCCAGTAAAAGATTGAGGTTTTACTTATGGAGTGTTGGTTATTTTTCTACAGGTTTGTTTTTCTGTGTTCTCCGTCTCTATTTATATTGGTGACTAGACGAATGAAAGTGATAGTAAATTATTATTATTATACAGGATTTATATAGCGTCAACCGTTTGCACAGAGCTTTACAACATAAAGGCAGACAGTAGAGATACAATACAATTTAATACAGGAGGAATCAGAGGGCCTCGCTCGTTAGAGCTTACAATCTAGGAGATCTAAAATGTTAAGTTGCCACCATGCAGTTTGTATGGATCTTCAAGTTGCACATCTATCCATCCTTATGGGCCAGTTTACACCACATGCAGGCCAGTGCGGGTCTGCATCAAAAATAACGCATGGAAAGTAGGTTATACGGTTTCCAATGGCATAGATCACACTAGTGCAGTCAGTTCCAGGGTGTTCCAGCTTCCGAGAAAAAAGTAGAACATGCTGGCCTTTCCCTGCACTGGACTGTACTGGAAACGCAGTAAAACAAATCAAAAATGCACAAGAATGCATCGAAAAGGCACCAGAATGCGGTAAAGCCCTGGTTCACACTGGTGCGATTTGGCATGTCAAATCGCATGTCAAATCGGCAAAATTTGCCGCAAATTGCGGGCAATGGCACCGTCCTAATCGGTGCGACGCCGCATCTGCGGCGCTGCACCGATTACAAAAAGTAGTTTCTGTACTACTTTTTGCGATTTCAGCCGCGATTTACATTGACTGACATCTGTTTCAGATGTCTTTGAAATCGCGGCTGAAATCGGGACTGCCAGCGGGAGTGAAATCGTGCGAGTTCAGCTGAACTCGCAGGCTTCACTCCCGCAGCCCCAGTGTGAACGTGGGCTAAAACACGCATGCAGAAATGTATCTTTGTGTTTTTGTGTTGTGATTTACACCACAAAAACGCACTCTATATGTATTCCAGATGCATTTCTGCATTCGCGATTTTAAAGCGGAGGTCCACCCTGAATTTTTTTTTAAATTAAAAATCCTAAAAAAAAAAAAAATTTATAGAAAAAAAAAAGAAAAATTATACTCACCCTAAATGCTTGTTGCTATGCGGAAGTCCGCTAATCTGCCTCTACTGTGCCTCTTCCTTGTCCTCGGATTGAGAACTTCTGTTTCCTCTTCTTGTGAATGGGGCGCAGTGCCTTCTGGGAACTGTGTGTATCCCAGGAGGCAAGCCGCCCATTCACAAAGCGCTGTGCGAGTGGCGCATGCGCAGTAGGAAACGGGCAGTGAAGCCTTACGGCTTCACTGCCTGTTTCCTTTAGTCAGGATGGAGGAGCCGGGACCTGGCAGCAGCGATCGATCGCTATGGCGGGACCGACATCGCGGGCGAGTAGGACAGGTAAGTGTCCTTATTAAAAGTTAGCAGCTACACTGTTAGTAGCTGCTGACTTTTTTTTTTTTTTTTAAATGGCTGCACCTCCGCTAACGTGTTTTTGACACATTCTGATGCATTCAAAATGTTTTCTTTTTTTTTCTTTTTTTTACTGCACTGGGGTCTGGTGTGTTTTAAAGTGTTGCATTGCATTCCACTGCATTTTTTTTTTTTTTTTATGTGTTTTACCCTGTTCCAGTGCAGGAAAAATGCAGCATGTTCTACTTTTTTTTCTGGAACTGGAACTGTTCGCACTGGTGTGAACTATGCCATTAGAAACCATATAATCTACATTCCATGCATTTTTGATGCAGAAAAAAAACGCACTTGCCTGCATGTGGTGTGAACTGGCCCTCAACCAGCCCTGAGGAAGGTACCACACATGTTCTGAAATCATGCATCTTTAAATACTTAAAAAATGACAAGGTGAGCTAACTCAAAACACCCTCTCCACCCACCATCTGCTGCCCTCGCCAGCTGGTATAGCGGTCTGGCGCTTTGAAAAATCACCGCACAAAGCCGGTGCAAAGAGGAGCACTCATTGGTTGGAGCTGGCCATATCACTGTGCTTACCTGTGAGAATAATTTTGAGATTCCTTTCCCCCGTCTTCCCAGAATAAAGAAAATAGATTCTCATTGGTCAGCGTGGGAAGAACCCAATTGTCTACAATACCTCTGTGTGATGTCCCCTTTGCTGGAGACTCCTGAGCTCAATCATTTGGAAGGACGTTCGTACATTTGGCCATAAGGGTCGGTGTGACCATCAGGTGTCCACAAACCTTTGGTCATGTAGTATGGCATGAATATACTTTCCAGCACTGCCAATTACTTATTTCTGCTTGCACCTGGAGCTCTAAAAAGGTTTGGCATAGGCCATCCTGCTTTCTCCTCGTATACTGACAATGTTAAGGCACCTTTCACACGGGCACCTCCACAAAGTGGAATCCGCTTGCTCAGCGGGGGGGATCTCTCTACTGATCCCCTCTGAGCAGGCAGATGACAGGTCTGTGTCCTCTCCACTATGCAGAGCAGACACGGTCACAGTCCCGCTCTCCTCTATGGGGCAATTTGATGGAAACAGAATGCCTGTCTGTTTCCATCCAATCCACCGGACGGATGGGAAATAGGACCAGGATCAGATGGCGGCGGGTGTCGGCAGGCATGTGTCTGCTGACATCCGCCGCTCCATAGAAGAGACTGGAGGGTCCAATCGGGTCCGCCAGAAAAACTCCCCTTTGGACAGCCCATGTGAAAGGGTCTAAGCCTGTTGTAAAACGAAGGGCATATTCACATTGCCAAAACTGACAAATTCCCGCGCACTAAAACTGAACATTTAGCATGCAGGCAGCTGTCTGTTTTCGCATCCACTGAGCTGCGGTGGGCGGTGTGATGTGTGTTTCAGCACATCACAATGTTTACTTTTTTTTTACTTTATTTAAAGTGCACAAAGTGACACTTTACAAGTTGTAAATAGTACATTTCCTGTTACATTTTTTTTTTCTCCCCCATGAGCTACTTTTTTGTTTCGTTTTTGTCCCATTTTTTTGGTGCATGCAGCTTGTATTTTTGAGGGCTGTTGCGCAACTTTAGACAAATTTCACAGGTCGATACAGTAATTCCTCTTCTTCTTCATTGCAGGTAAATAATGGATACTAACCACAAGCAATGTGCCATCATTGAGTTCTTGATCAAGGAGGGGTGAAGGCTGTTCGACATCCACAAAAAAAAAGGGGGATATTGTAGGCGCATAAGGAAAAACTACCATAGGGCTGCAGGCAAAAATCTGTACAATAGTAATCGACAGTATATAATGAAATATATAGTTCATCAAAAAGTATAGTCCACTAAAATTCTTTCAAATTAGAGTTCAGGTAAAAAGTCCACCCACTTAGGGCCAGCTCATTCAAGAGGAAGTCAACTCGGCTTGAAAAAGGAGTGCGCATTCCTGGAGGCGGTGTTGTGACAAAGAAATGACCTCCATCGAATAATACCCGCCCTGTACTGCGCAGGCGCAGCGCTTACGCAGTACGGAGCACTACGGAGCCGCTGAAAGTCTCCGAAAATGAACAGCTGTACGCAGCGCCTGCGTAGAAGACGATATTGTGCCGCATGCTTCCGATGCTCGTGCAACTCTGCAAGGGGCTGGTATATTATTGATTGAACTCTGCAAGGGGCGGATGCCTACATAAGAGGCCGTATTGTATCATGATGGATTTGTCAAAGGGGCGGATGTATTATTGATTGAAGCGTGTGAGGGGAGGATGTGTTATGTAGTTAAATAGGCCCTTCAACATTGAAAAAGGAGCCCTTATCAGCTCTCCCATCATTTTAAATTAAAGCCTCTTCTGTAGGCATCGAGCATCAGGAGCGTGCGGCACAATATCGTCTTCTTTGCGCAGGTGCCATGTACAGCTAGCTGTTCATGTTCGGAGACTTTCGGCGGCTCCGTAGTGCTCCATACTGCGCAATCGCTGCGCCTGCGCAGTACAGGGTGGGCATTATTCGACGGGGGTCATTTCTCATCAGAACAGGGGCACTGCGCATGCTTCGAAACGCGTTGCACCTCCCCTGTCTGGTGACATCATCACGCCACGTCGGTGCACTGTGTTCCACCTTACTATCCACGGACCCTCTGGCCGCCGTGACCTAGAAGAGAGTGGCCGGTGTTCCTTCCTGGCTGTTCGGCTGGACAAGAGCTTGTTTTTAGCTGACCATATGTGAGTAGCCGTTTTATTGTCTTAATACATTATTGATCTATTGCACTTAGAGGCACTCTCCCTTTCTTTTCTTTGCATGGCTGGCATCCACAGAAGGCCACAGAATGTTTATGGAGAGGACTTTATTGACAAGAGTCATCAATGACAAGACATTGCTTGTCAATGGTGGCATTTTTGTAAAAATGCTGTAGCCTTCTGTGGATGTCTGACAGCCTGTGCTCCTCCATCAACAACTCAATGATGGCACGTTGCTTCTGTTTAGAATCCATTATTTACTGGTAATGAAAAAGAAGAGTTACTATAGAGGAAGATTTACTCTACCAACATGTGAAATTTGAACAATCGATGTAATTTATATTAAAAAAAAGTTATGCCCTCTTTTGCATTACTTTCAGTACAGCCCTCATATTATGGCATCACCTCTGATCGTGGATGGATTGTTTATCACTCTATCCAAAAAGAAATAAAAAATTTGGACTAGAGATGTACTGCAAGTAATTGCACAATCTGGAGACTATGACAGGGGCATCCAAACTTTTTTACGGAGAGCTGGCTACAGTGGGAAAAAAATAGGATTTTTATAACAGCTTACCTGTAAAATCCTTTTCTTGGAGTACATCACGGGACACAGAGCGACATAGTCATTACTAATGGGTTATATAGATACCTTCAGGTGCTGGCACTGGCAACTTCCGAAACCGGAAGTACCCTCCCCTATATAAGCCCCTCCCATCCGGGAGCACCTCAGTTTTGTAGCAAAGCAATAAGTGTCCCTAAAGAGGGGCGGGAGCTCTGTGTCCCGTGATGTACTCCAAGAAAAGGATTTTACAGGTAAGCTGTTATAAAAATCCTATTTTCTTTCTCGTACATCACGGGACACAGAGCGACATAGTCATTACTATGTGGGATGTCCTAAAGCAATGCCCAATGAGGGGGGGGGATACACCATACATAAGCTGAGCGCTATCAGACATGAGGATCTTTTGCGGCCTGCAACACACTGCGCCCAAAGGCGACAACCTCCTGACTTCTAACGTCCACCTGGTAGAACCTAGTAAACGTATGTACTGAAGACCATGTTGCGGTCTTACAGATTTGAGCCAGGGAGGCCTGGTGATGCACTGCCCATGAAGTTCCAACTGCTCTCGTGGAGTGCGCTCTAACTTTGAACGGAGGCGGTCTCCTTCTCAAGCCATAGGCTTGCATTATGACCTGTCGAATCCACTTGGCTAAAGTCGATTTTGACGCTGCCTGACCCCTTCTGGGGCCTTCCGGCAGAATAAACAAAGTATCCGTTCTCGAATCTGAGCAGTGGCTTTTAGATAAGCTTTAACTGCTCTTACTACATCCAAAGAATGCAATAACTTTTCCTCTACCGAAGTAGGTTTGGGGAAAAAAGAAGGAAGAACCACATCTTGGTTCAAATGAAACCTCAATACCACCTTAGGAAGAAAGGCTGGATGAGGGCGTAAGACTACTCTATCCTTATGGATAACCAGATATGGCTCCTTACAGGACATAGCGGCTAATTCCGACACTCTTTTAGCCGAACAAATAGCTACTAGAAAAATCAATTTCCTGGTGAGAAGAACCAAAGAAATATGCTGTAATGGTTCAAATGGTTGTTTCTGTAGAACCGACAGAACCAAGTTTAGATCCCATGGACATATGGGAATATTAACCGGAGGACTAATACGCATCACTCCTTGTATAAAGGCTTTGACTAGTGAATGCGAAGCCAAGGGCCTTTGAAAAAATATTGACAAGGCCGAAAACTGACCTTTGATAATACTCAAGGCAAGCTTCCTATCTACAGCCCACTGTAGGAAGTCCAGACTCCTACCTATTACGTATTTATGTGGATGCCATTTCTTGGCCTCACACCAGGCGATGTACGCCTTCCAGATTCTATAATAGATCTGCCTGGATACCGGCTTCCTGGCATTGATCATGGTAGATACCACAGGATTAGAGAGCCCTCTCTTTTTTAGAATGTGGGCTTTCATAGCCAGGCCGTCAAACCTAGGGCTGGTAAGGAAGGGTGGTATATCGGTCCTTGCGAAAGCAGGTCCGGACGACGTGGGAGAGTCCAAGGACTCCCCACTGACATTTTACAATCTCTGCGTACCACGCTCTTCGGGGCCACGCTGGAGCCACCAGAATCACTGGTTTCTTTTCTACCCTGATTCTGCGGATTAATCGAGGTAACCATTGTGGCGGTGTGAATGCATATATCAGCTTGAACTGATCCCAAGGGAACACTAGGGCATCCGAGCCGCAAGCTAGGGGATCCCTTGTCTGAGAGACAAACCTGTCCACCTTTGCATTGAATCTGGATGCTAGAAGGTCTACATCCGATGTTCCCCACCGCTGACATATTGTCCAGAAAACCTCGGGGTGAAGGGACCCTTCCTCTGGGCATAATTGCTGGCGACTTAGAAAGTCCGCCTTCCAATTCTCCACTCCTGGAATGAATACCGCAGATATGGCTGGGACATATCTTTCTGCCCATTTCAGGATGTAATTTACTTCCCTCTGGGCTGCACGACTCCTGGTGCCCCCCTGATGATTGATATATGCCACTGCTGTGGCATTGTCTGATTGAATTCTGACAGGGGACCCTTGGAGTTTGGATGTCCATGCTACTAGGGCATACCGGGCTGCTCGTATCTCTAAGAGATTGATGGGCAGGGCCTTTTCTGCATCCGACCATCTGCCCTGGAGAGACCATTACTCCAGTACTGCCCCCCCAGCCTATAAGGCTGGCATCTGTAGTGACCACCTTCCAAGAAATCGGACTGAAGGATTTCCCTTTTTCCAGATTCTGGGGAACCAACCACCAACGGAGGCTCTTGCGAACGGAAGGGGACAAGGACATTGTAAGTCTAGGGCCTGAACTGTTTTGTTCCAGGCTGACAGTATGGCCCCTTGCAAATTCCTTGAATGGAATTGACCGTAGGGTACTGCTTCGAATGATGCCACCATTTTTCCCAGCAGCCTCATGCATAGGCGTATGGACGGCTGTCTTTTTTGTACCCACTAAGTGGATCAAATCTTTCAAAGACAACACCTTTCCTCGAGGCAAGAATATTTTTCTCTGGCCTGAATCCAACCTTAGCCCCAAGTATTCCAGACTTTTGACTGTTTTTTAGGGCTGACTTGTCTCGGTTGATAATCCAACCGTGAGATTCCAGATACTTGATTGTCTTGTGAACGACCACGTCTAGTTTTTTCACTGAGTGGTCTATCAGCAACAATTCATCTAGATATGCCATTATCATTACACCTTGTGTTTTTAGATTGGCCAATAAAGGGCCAGAATTTTTGTAAACACTCGTGGTGCTGTGGCCAAACCGAAGGGTAAGGCTCTGCTGAAAATGGCGCCCTTCTACTGCAAAGCGTAGAAATTTTTGGTGGACTGGAAAGATGGGAATGTGCAAATAAGCATCTTTGATGTCGATCGCGGCTAACCAATCCTCCCCTTGTAGGGCAGTGGCCACCGCGGATCGACTCCATCGGAAAGTCCTGATATACAGGAATTTGTATAGCCCTTTTAGAATTAATATGGGCCTCCCGTCCGCGTTTGCTTCGGGACTGTAAAGAGGTTTGAGTAAAACCCAAACCCTCATTCTTCCAGGGGAACCTCCATAATTACTCCTTGGAGCAATAGTTGTTCTAGTGCCAACAGGAGGGACTCTCTCTTCCGGGGATCCCTTGGCACATTTGACCTCAAAAATGGGAAGGAGGAGAGTCTTTTAACTCCAAACTGTATCCCCAACATACTGCGGAGAGCACCTATCTGTCTTGATCGTGTCCCGCCCGGTCTCTTGCGAACAACTGGAGTCCTCCCCCCACCCGACTGAGTGGGGGACCCTTCAATGAATTTAACTTTGGGGGAGGTTTTGTACCTCCCCTGACCCAGGGTTTCTCATTACCCTGCTATTGTCCCTGTTTTTTATCCCCGGGAATTGACCGAGGAGGCCGTCAGAACTGTTACACAGCCGATGCCCCAGGGACTGGAGAAGCAGGCCTCTTAAAGAGGGACCTCTAACTCTGTTTTTAACCGGCAAGAGCGTATTTTTACCGCTGGAAATTTTCTGGATATTGTTGTCCTGGTTTTCCCTGAATAAGCGTTCACCATGAAATGGGACGCTAACCAGCCATTCTTTACAGGGAGCTTCAGCAGACCAGTTTTTGAGCCATAGAAGCCTACGCATATGTACTATAGACAGCGTAAGGCGGGAGGCCTGATGGACTGAATCCTTTATGGCGTCAACCGCAAAGCCTAAGGCTCTAGGTAGATCAGCTAGGGCAAAGCCTGCTGATCTGTCAAGTCCCTCAAGACCTGTTTCAACTGATCCTTCCCTGCTTAGCAGACCCCAATAGCTGCTACTGCTGGTTGTGTCACCAAGCTTGCTGTAAAAAGAAGCAGACTTTCATAAGGACTCCAATCTTTTATCTATTGGGTTCTTGAACATTTGGACATTATCCACTGGACATGTCAGTGATTTATACATACAAGAGATGGCTGCATCCACTGTAGGGACCTTCCATTTTTTTTTTTTTTTTTTTGATGAACTTATCCTCCATGGGATAGACCACCTGAAATCTCTTGGGAGGAGTAAATATTTTATCAGGATGTTCCCAATCCTGGTAAATAAGCCCTTTCAGTAAAGGGTGAAGTGGAAAAGAACAGACAGTCTGGGGGCTTCTAGCGACCCCAACGAGGATACAGTAGTGGTTGATGGTTCCGCAAGGTGCATTTTTAAATGCTGATCGGACCATGTTAGTCAGAGACTGAACCCATAATCTTTCAGCTTGAGATGCTGAGAAAAGGTTCCCCCACTGTTGATTCCTCTATAACAGAATCAACCTCATCCTAATCCCCTTCAGGCAGGTCGATCCCTGTATGGGACTGTTGCTCTGCTAACAGGCACTCTGAAGGAGGAGACGGAGATCGGGCGTGCTTTCCCTGACAGGGAGGCAGCGATCAATGTTGACAATCTCTCTCTAATCCTCCCAGAGCTGAGGAAAAAACCTCCTCTGTTACATACACAGGAGCAGGTGAACTGAGGACAGCCACAGTACCAAGTACCCCTGCGGGGTCTCTACGGTCACTTACCTCTGAACTTCAGGGGAGACTGGTGCAGCAGAAGCATGCCCAAGATCCTCAGAGCCCGATGAGACCCCCTTCGCTTCCTGGAAGATTCAGTTCCGGAGCTTCTGGACGGCATATTTCCTAAGCCTAAAGCTGAGGTATTCCAGCCGTAATACACCACTTTTACTGAGAATAGTCTAGCACAATTGCTGCTATATCACAGTTGGTGTCTACTAATGTGCCTTTCTATGGGGATGCCTGCATCAACCGCTTGCTGTATGCCTTTTTTTTAAATGTTGCCAGCTCTGTCTCTGCACTCCATAGCCAGCTCACAACACATAATTGTGTTTTTTAACATGCTGGGACGCCCGCACATGCGCAGAAGCGCTGCGGCGCGCACAGAGCGTCATCCCCCAGGCTCCGCCCCCTTTCCCGGCTCACCTCTATATATAGAGGCGCGTGCACGCGCGCGGCCACGTGCGCCTTCGGCGCTAATTTCGAAAAGGGAAACTAGGGACAAGAGCCAGGGCCCCTTTTTGCCGCAGGCCGGGGGATGGACGAGCATTGCAACATGGCAGAGGAAGCAGTTTCCCACAAGAGAACTCACCATCTGCCTGGACTTGCTCTGATGAAAAGAAACTAGTCCACATGACAAGAAACGTTCCACAGCGGCCTCTAGTGGATAAACACAGGTACCGCAGTCTAATATATTAAATATATATATATATATATATATATATTTTTTTTTTTTTTTTTCTTGACCACTATTAAAAATACTACATTTTTTTTTTAGTAGTTACAGGCATGCACAGATATTAGCGGGAATACCGTTAGGTAACAGACAGAAAGACAAATTAGGCTTGGGGGTCCCCCAATAGAACCAAGTTCCTGGGGGCCCCCACTTACCTGTTCCCCGCCGCAGGACTTTGTTTGGTCCACAAAAGCCCAAACTTCACCTATCACGGCAGGCATTGTAATCAAACCTTCAGGGACCGGGTTCCCAAGGATTCCACTCCCCTGGACCTGTATAGCACCCTGCACAGAAAACATCTTGGTCGTGGGTATGACCAGAGCTCTGGATCCCAGGGTCCAGCTCTCCTAAGAGAAGCATTACAGGCAAAACCTTGCTCTTCTCTGCAAGGCCCGGGTACCGACCGTTTAGCTATGAAGCTTTTTTGGTCGGATCCGGAATAGCTTACTGAGGCCCAAAAGAACCTGTACGCAAGCTCAGTGAAAAACACATGTTACTTCTTGGCCAACACCTTAGACACTGGCAAAAAACTGAGGTGCTCCCGGATGGGAGGGGCTTATATAGGGGAGGGTACTTCCGGTTTTGGAAGTTGCCAGTGCCAGCACCTGAAGGTATCTATATAACCCATTAGTAATGACTATGTCGCTCTGTGTCCCGTGATGTACGAGAAAGAAAAATATATTTGATCCCCTGCAGATTTTGTAGGTTTTCCCACTTAGAATGAAATGAAGGGTCCATCATTTTTTATCATAGGTGTATTTGAAATGATAGAGACAGAATATCAACCAAAAATCCTGAAAGAAAACACATCATACAAATGTTATAAATTGAGTTGCAGTTCAGTGAGTAAAATAAGTATTTGTTCCCCTACCAACCAACAATAATTCTGGCTCCCCCAGACTGGCTACAGTAGGTGCTCATGTGGTACACAGATTAGTCCTGTCAATTTAAGAAGGTTCTCCTAACGACAACTCGTTATGTGTATAAAAGACACCTGTCCACAGAATCTCTCTTTCATTCATACCTCACCATCATGGGCAAGACCAAAGAGCTGTCAAAAGACATCAAGGATAAAATTGTAGACCTGGACAAGGCTGGAATGGGCTACAATGGGCTACAATGCCATCAGCAAGAAGTTTGGTGAGAAGGAGACAACTGTTGGAGCAATTATTTGCTAATGGAAGAAATACATGTAGCAATACCCCCAGTTAAGAGGGCTGCCGGTATAGATTTTGGGCCTGTACACACTGCTGTCAAACCCCGTAACTGGCTCTAACCTCCCTTGGCACAGATAGCAATAAAGATGGGATTGTGAGACCCGTTAGCTATGGGGATCACAATGCCGCAATAAACATGTAACCACACAGTAAATTGGCTTAACCACAAGTACTTTTTACTGAATATAACGTATCAAGTTAAACAGCAATACATGTGCATATGCAGAGCCCTGCAATGTTAACTATTCAGCATATAACAAGCACTAAGTTCCAATAGTAAGTACACACGCTAAATGTCACTTAACTATGCTCGCGAGCTTCCCCCTCGTGAGCAAGATGGTGCCCAAACAATTCCTAACAGTTCTACAGTCAGGCCTGACTATTGCAGATATGGTGCTTCCGTTGGGAAGGATCTTCGCTAGCAATGGTGGTGCACTTTGTAGGTTATTTGTAATCCACAGGCAACAAAACAGTTAACTTCTTGGCATGTACTAAAGAGTTCAGCTAACGCTGCACAGCACACTGTCCCTCTGGAGTGCAATGTGACAATCTGGTAACTGTGGTTCCTGAACTAAGGACACTGGGCCTAAGATTAGTCAATTAATCTCTGAGCAGGTGCTCTCTCACCCGACCTGACCAGTTCGTACAACCGACTTCCATAGCTGGGGGCTCCAGCACAAAGTCTCACGACACTCGTAGTCTTTGATCCTCCCGACAGTCCTTGGAAGGATGATGAACGAAATGACTCCTGGGTTCTCTCGTGAAGATCGGAGGGCTCTCTGGATCTTTGGCCCAAACTCCTAGGCCCAGTCCAGCGGCAGACTCAGCGTTGGTTCCACTTGCTAGGGGGCGGCGTCCAAAGAGACCCACGTGTAGCTCCGCTCCTCCTTAAATAGGCCTTCCCCAGCAGACCTTGCACCGGGCAATGTACTCTGGGTGTCCCACGGCACACTGGGTATGGTAGTCTTTTGAGCCCTTTAAAGTGACACCCCGCTACATACATAATAACCATCAATCGCCCTCGGTCTGGAGCTCCATGCAAGGTTTCACATCATGGGGTAAAGATGATCATGAGAAAAGTGAAGGATCAGCCCAGAACTAGACGGGAGGAGCTTGTGAATGATCTCAAGGCAGTTGGGATCACAGTCACCAAACAAACAATTGGTTACACAATACGCCATCATGGATTAAAATCCTGCAGGTCCCCCTCCTCAAGAAGGTACATGTACAGCCCGTCTGAAGTCTGCCAATGAACATCTAAATGATTCAGAGAAGGATTGGGAGGAAGTGCTGTGGTCAGATGAGACCAAAATTTCTTTGCCATTCACTCGACTCGCTGTGTTTGGAGGAAGAAAAATGCTGACTATGACCATAAGAACACCATCCCTACAGTCAAGCAAGGAGGTGGAAACATTATGCTTTGGGACTTTTTCTCTGCTAAAGGTACAGGCTGACTTTACCGCATTGAGGGGCCAATTGACAGGGCCATGTATTGTAAAATCTTGGATGAGAACCTTCTTCCCAGAACACTGAAGATGAGTTGTGGATGAGTCTTCTAGCATGAAAATGACCCAAAACATACCGCCAAGGCAACAAAGGAGTGGCTCAAGAAGAAGCGCATTAGGTTCATTGGGTGGCCTAGCCAGTCTCCAGACCTTAATCCTATAGAAAATTTATAGAGGGAGCTGAAATTTCGAGGTGCCAAACGACAGCCAAGAAACCTTAAGGATTTAGAGAAGAAGATCTGTAAAGAAGAGTGGACCAAAATTCCTCCTGAGATGTGTTCAAACCTTGTAACCAACTACAAGAAACGTCTTACCTCTGTGATCGCCAACAAGGGTTTCTCCGCCAAGTCATGTTTTGCTTGGGAATCAAATACTTATTTTACTCACTGAACTGCAACTCAATTTATAACATTTGCATTATGTGTTTTTTCTGGATTTTTGGTTGATATTCTGTCGCTATCATTTAAAATACACCTATGATAACAATTATAGACCCTTCATTTCTTTGTAAGTGGGTAAACTTTCAAAATCTGCAGGGGATCAAATAATTATTTTCCCAGATGTAAGGGCAAAGTATGTCTCAAATGGATTTTATCCAGCTAACCTCTATTTCTAATCCAGGCAACCTATTTAAACAAAGTATGATTGATGGGGACATATGATATTTAACAAAGCAAAAGTAAGGAAACTGTATTGGTCAGTTTAACCACTTGCCGATCGCCGCACGACGAGGTACGTCGACACAATGGCACGGGCAGGCAAATGGGCGTACCTGTACGTTCCTTTAAATTTGCCGCCGCGTGCCTCGTGAGTGCTGCCCGTGGGTCCCGGGAACTCGATGTTCCTTGGCGGCCCGCGATTGCGGTCAGCAAAGGCAGAACAGGGGGATGCCTTTCTAAACAAGGCATTCCCCTGTTCTGCCTAGTGACACGTCAGGGATCTACTGTTCCCTGTGATCGGGAACAGTGATCGCTGACGTGTCACTGGTAGCTCCTCCCCCTAACAGTTAGAATCACTCCCTAGGACAGACTTAACCCCTTGAGCACCCCCTAGTGGTTAACCCCTTCACTGCCAGTGTCATTTTTACAGTAATCAGTGCATTTTTATAGCACTGATCGCTGTAAAAATGACAATTGTCCCAAAAATGTGTCAAAAGTGTCCGATGTGTCCGCCATAAAGTCGCAGTCATGATAAAAATTGCAGATCACCGCCATTACTAGTAAAAAAATATATATAATAAAAATGACATAAAACTATCCCCTATTTTGTAGACGCTATAACTTTTGCGCAAACCAATCAAACGCTTATTGGGATTTTTTTTTTACCAAAAATATGTAGAAGAATACGTATCGACCCAAACTGAGAAAAAATTTGCTTTTTAAAAAAAAAAAAAAAAAATGTGGATATTTATTATAGCAAAAAGTACAAAATATTGCTTTTTTTTCCAAAATTGTTGCTCTATTTTTGCTTATAGCGCAAAAAATAAAAACCACAGAGGTGATCAAATACCACCAAAAGAAAGTTCTATTTGTGGGGAAAAAAAGAACGTAAATTTTGTTTGGGAGCCACGTGGCACGACTGCGCAATTGTCAGTTAAAGCGACGCAGTGCCGAATCGCAAAAAGTGCTCTGGTCTTTGGCCAGCCAAATGGTCTGGGGCTTAAGTGGTTAAATTGAATCTGCAATGAGACTTATAAAACATGAAGAGGGTGATTTGCAGGATGGAACCAGATTATTCCTTAAAAAGTTTTTAATAATGTCATCTATGTTCCAGTAATCTTCTAAATAAAATTTTAATTAAAAAAAAGGGAGCAGATTATTCCCCAGTGCTCTCCCTCTACTCCTCTCCTAGAGGAGGCACAAACAATCCCCCCTCCTTCACTCTTCTTGCTGGGTACTACACATGAGTTCATCCCTGCTAATCCCCTGATGTGCGAGACATGTAGGAGGGAGCTGCAATCCTCTTCCCAGCACAGGGCTCCCCGGCCAGACAGTTCTCATCACCCAGCCAGAGTCGGGAGAATCTGTGCCAGGATAACATTCCTCTGTGTGGCCCGCCTCTGTACTCCTAGTGATGAGGTCCACACCACCCACCCTTCTACCATGCTCCCATCCAGAACAGCATATTAACTTGTAGTACTGGAGTTTTGAGTTCAGTTCCCACAAAGTTAAATTTCCATAACTCCCCACCAAAATAAAAGAAAATCACTCATACCAACTCAGAGACTTTAGACCCCCAGCCCCAGACTTGGGTACTCCCATGCAGCAATCCAAGCCGTATCGTTCGCTTAAAAACCACTCACCTTCATGGCAACATACTTGGCTCTTGAACCTATCACCCTAGACAGTGAAGATGATCTTTATACTGACTTTGAAATCCATCTTGACAGAGTCACTAAAGCCCTTGATTCATTTGAACTAAAAATCCATCATACACTTGATAAGCTTGCCCCTCTCAAAACATCACACTTTCGCAAAAAGATTACCAAGGCACCTTGGTACACTAGCAACCTAGCCCTAATTAAAACGAAACGCAGACAGCTTGAAATAAAATGGCTTAAGACTAACACACATCAAGACAAGCTCGCATACCGAATAATTTCTCGGGCATATTTCAAAGCTATTATCCACAGGAAAAAAGCATATTACGGTGAACAGATCGATAACGCCGGAAACCAGGATAAGAAACTTTTCGAAATCGTAAACGAAATGCTTAATCCACGTAGGTTAAGTTAACCAAAGCGATAATACCATCACAAGAATTCACCAATAAATTAGGGATCGCTTTCCAAGATAAAATTCATAAAATCCGGTTGGCCATTGCCAAGAACATTCACCTGATTGACCAACCTGGTCCACTACAAGAGGCTATCCAACCTACTCTGTCCAGCTTAAACTTCACACCTACCACGCCGGAGTTACTACACAAAAGTAATTCTTAAATTGAAGCCCACACACTTTGCGGATGAATTTTGCCCTGCCTGGTTTTTCAAACTCCAGTCAAAGGCATTCCTTCCAGACCTATGTACAATCATCAACTTCAGTTTAAGGCTGGGAGTTATAACAGGGAAACTTAAACACTCATACGTTACGCCAATTCCAAAAAAAAAAAAAACAACAGAGCTTCAAGACCCAAATAATCTAAGACCCATTTCTAGCATTCATTTTGTGGCAAAGATTATGAAAACCATCGTTCTTGAGCAACTTCAGTTATACTCTGAAGGGGAGGGCCTATTCCACAATGTCGAGTCTGGGTTCCGTCCGGGCAGGGTAATAAAGCTCTCCACGATGGCCATGAGGGAACAGCTGCTGAGGGTCAGAGACGCTGGGGAATCGGCGGCCTTAGTGCTATTGGACCTCTCCGCGGCTTTTGACACCATTGATCACGACATTCTGACCTCGCGCCTTTATGACCAGTTTGGAATTCGAGGTGCTGTCCTGTTATGGATCCAGTCTTTTCTACAAGATCGTACCCAACAGGTTAGGCTGGGACCTTTCAGGTCAGCCATAAGCCCAGTGCCCTGGGGAGTACCACAGGGCTCTGCCCTCTCTCCATACCTTTTCAATTGTTATATGCGCCCCCTACCCGATATGTTGCAGTTACATGGCCTTCAAGGCCAAATTATATGCCGATGACATCCAAATCCTAGTCAACACTTCCAAAAACGACAGACATCCCCAGATCCTAGCAGAATGCATGACTCATATCCATTCCTGGATGAATAGAAACTGGTTGAGCCTCAATTGCTCCAAAACAGAAATACTCCAAGTGGGCGAACCTCTAGCCTTTCCCATTCTATCTCAATGGCCATCTGACCTAGGTACCTGCCCAGAACCTAAAAGACAAGTCAAGAACCTTGGAATCATTTTTGATGCAAAGCTTACCTGGATTCCGCAAATTATGAACTGTATGAAAAATGCCTCATTCTATTTGCAAATTATTCGGAAGATCAGACATCTACTTTCATATCGACACCAAATCACACTTACTTTGGCTCTAGTACAATCCAGACTAGACTTTGCCAATGGTTTTTGCCTTGACCTTCCCCTTAAAGTGGTTGTAAACCCTATATTTTTTTTTTCCCCATAACCACCTGTAAGAGAAAGGCATAATGAGCTAATATGACTAGCATAATAGCTCAACATGCATCACTTACCTTAGATCGGGGCCCCCGAAGCCGTCCTCGTCTCCCTCTTCAGCCGCATCCATCGCTGCGGCGATAGCCGGAAGGTTACTTCCGGGTATCGCCGCACCAGCCAATCACAGCGCCGCTACGGCGCTGTGATTGGCCGGAGCGGCGGAGACGTCACTCTGCGCATGCGCACGAGAGCCATCACAATCGGCTACGCCCAGCGATTGCTGGGAAGTAGCCGATTTTGTGAATGGAATTAACCCCATGAATGCGCCGTTGTCCACGGCGCGCATGCGCCGTAGACAGCGGCGCCTGTCATTTTTAGTAAATACAGTAGGTGCCGCCGATATTGTGTCAATCTCGCCACCCTATGAGCTCCGTCGCGAGAGCCAGCGCCAAGCTGTCTCGTCATCGGGAAAGGAAAAAAATGTTCCTTTCACGATGAGCGACACGCATTGCCGATAGGCGGGGATCTGACGCGGATTCCCGCCAATACCAGGCACTGCATTTGGTATGAATCCTGAGCAGGAACTCCACGCCAATTTTTAAAGAAAAAACCGGCATGGGTTCTCCCTCCAGGAGCATACCAGGCCCTTGGGTCTGGTCTGGATTTGAAGGGGAGCCCTACGCCGAAAAAACGGCGTGGGGGTCCCCCTCAAGATCCAAACCAGACCCTTATCCGAGCACGCAACCTGAGCGGCCACCCCTCCCTCCTGAACCGTACCAGGCCACATGCCCTCAACATGGGGGGTTTGGTGCTCTGGGGCAGGGGGGCGACCTGCGGCCCCCCCACCCCAGAGCACCCTGCCCCCATGTTGATGAGGACAGGGCCTCTTCCCGACAACCCTGGCCGTTGGTTGTCGGGGTCTGCGGGCGGGGGGCTTATCGGAATCCGGGAGCCCCTTTAACAAGGGGGCCCCCAGATCCCGGCCCCCCCACCCTATGTGAATGAGTATGGGGTATTTTATTGCACCGCTCCGGAGGTCTTCTTCCGACTTCGGGGGTCTCTGGTGTCGTCGCCGCATTCTCCGGTTCTTTCTTCTGCCGGGCCTCCGCTAACTTCTTTTTAGCTCTTTTGCTAGCGGAGGCCCGGTCTTCTCCCGCTCTCCGGTTCTTCTCCCGCTCTCCGGTTCTTTCTTCCGCCGGGCCTCAGCTAACTTCTTTTTAGCTCTTTTGCTAGCGGAGGCCCGGTCTTCTCCATCGTCTCGTCCGGCTCTCCGTTGTCCTTCTGCCCGCCCCTCCACTAACTTCTTGGTAGCTCTTTTGCTAGTGGAGGAGCCGGTCTTCTCCGTCGTCGCCTTCTTCCCTCTTCTCCTCCTCGATGTTGACTCGTCGTTTCCTGACGCAGTAATGATAAATCTTCAGTCCGCAGAGATCAATATAGGCTTCTCATGACTTCACAGTCACATGGTCCCATGACGTCACAGTCACATGCTCCGGGGCACATGTGTGTTGTGTTTTTATTTCCATTTATTTTCCACCAGGTGAATGGGAAGGGGTACGATGTACCCCATACTCATTCACATAGGGTGGGGGGCCGGGATCTGGGGGCCCCCTTATTAAAGGGGGCTCCCGGATTCTGATAAGCCCCCCGCCTGCAGACCCCGACAACCAACGGCCAGGGTTGTCGGGAAGAGGCCCTGTGCTCATCAACATGGGGGCAGGGTGCTCTGGGGTGGGGGGGCCGCAGGTCACCCCCCTGCCCCAGAGCACCAAACCCCCCATGTTGAGGGCATGTGGCCTGGTACGGTTCCTGAGGCAGGGGGGCCGCTCAGGTTGCGTGCTCGGATAAGGGTCTGGTTTGGATCTTGAGGGGGACCCCCACGCCGTTTTTTCGGCGTAGGGCTCCCCTTCAAATCCAGACCAGACCCAAGGGCCTGGTATGCTCCTGGAGGGGGAACCCACGCCGTTTTTTTCTTTAAAAATTGGCGTGGAGTTCCCGCTCAGGATTCATACCAAACGCAGTGCCTGATATTGGCGGGAATCCGCGTCGGATCCCCGCTCAATACAGTGTCGCGTCTCCTCGCTATTGCAGCGAGCGCGACACGTGTCGCCACCCTGCTGCCGAGATCTCGGCACTCCTGTCGCCGAGAATCTCGGCGATGGGAGCGCGATAGAAATACAATATCGGCGGCACCTACTGTATCTCCTAAACCGTGTAGGTTTAGGAGATATTTCTTGCACCTACAGGTAAGCCTTAATCTAGGCTTACCTGTAGGTGCAAGTTGAAAAAGTGGGTTTACAACCACTTTAAGTGGGTCAAAAAAAATCCAAATTATACAGAATCAAGCAGCATGCACTATTACGGGTACACCATATAGACATCACATCACCCCCGTGCTTGCACAGCTACATTGGTTACCTATAGTGCATAGAGTACAATTTAAAATCTTGGTTCTGATGTTTATAGCATATTGGGGCCCGGGCCCACTCTATCTCACAGAAATGGCCCCCCATTACACACCAATTAGAGCATTGCGGTCAGGGCTTCAAAATAGGATCATCCAAACACCCGCCCGACTCCAGTCCTTGGGAGGTCGACGAATGCAGACTATGGGCGTGGCCCTTTGGAACCAACTCCCCGACCATCTCCGGCTCCCAATGCCCCAAGCTCTTTTTAAAAGGCAATTAAAAACCCACCTTTTTAAAAACGCTTTTTCCTAACTACAGATGTAGAGACATCCAATTCTGTAATAATTAACATCAACTTTGTTTTTCGACTCCCCTCGTGAGCCTTCCTTTTTTTTTTTTTTTTTCTCCCCTCCCTTTTTCTCAAATAGTTTTTTTCTTTCCCAAGGCTGATTGGTCAATTTATGGTACAGCGCGCTTAGTTGCAGTCCTCCAAGACAGTATTTGGCGCGATATAAATTTACATATCATCATCATCATCATCACTCTACTGTTTATCATTCCGTCGGCACGTGAGCCCTCTGGGTGGCAGGTTTAAGCCACGACAGGGTTTATGTGCAGAAAGCACAACTGAGCACATACGTCCATCGGCTATAACATTATGACCACTGACTGGTAAAGTGAATAACACTGATTATCTTGCGACAGTGCAAGTGGGATATATTAGGCAGAAGTAAATGGGCAAGCGTAAGGATTTGCCCAATTTGACAAGGGCCAAATTGAAATGGCTAGAAGACTGGGTCAGAGCCATTTAAAAACTGCAGCTCTTGAGGGATATTCCCAGGCTGCAGTGGTCAAGACTGACCAGAAGTGGTCCAAGGAAGGAAAACCAGTGAACCTGTGACAGGGTCATGGGTGGCTAAGGCTCATTAATGCACATGGAGAGCAAAGGCTGGTTGGTGTAGTTCAATCAAATCAATGAGCTACTGGAGCTCAAATTGCTGAAAAAGTTAATGCTGGTTCTGATAGAAAGGTATCAGAACACACAGAGCATCACAGTTTGGTGTGTATGGTGCTGCTTAGTCACAGACCACTTAGGTTGCCCATGCTGACCCGTGTCCACAGCCATAAGAGCCCATTCACACAGGGGCAACAGGACTTCCAGCGCGATTTTATGAGGCAACTTGGACACGACTTGAGAATGAATCACAGTGACCTGGAGCTATTTACAAGGCAACTCCAAGTTGCCTGCAGGACAGGAGACATTCCAGTGGCCAATCAAACAAGAATCAGCTCTGTGGGAGGGAGGGGGGAGGGAGAGTTTTGCAGGAGAAATGTATGTTTTCTTCCTGGAGAGTTGCTCCTATTAAGACAGTGTGAGGCAACTCCCATTGAAATGAATGGTTACAGGTCGCCTAGGAGTCGGATTGAAGTAGTACAGGGACCTTTTTTGAAGTCGGAGCGACTGCAGTAGTGTGCATAAGGACGGCTCCATTAACTTACATTGATTTCTTCAGCCAGCGCGACCTGAGGCGACTAGGGGCGATTTGGAGTCGGATCCAAAGACGCCCCTGTGTGAATGGGCTCTAAGAGTCAGAATTGGACCACAGAGCAATGAATGTTCTTTGATTTGTTGACTCCAAATTCTACAGATTTCAACCAATCGAGAACATGTGGAATGTGCGGGAAAAAATAGTCTGATCCATGGAGGCCCCACCTTGCAACTTTAAAAGGATCTGCTACTGACGGCTTGGTTCCAAATACAACAGCATACCTTCAGAGGTCTAGTAGAGGCTGTGCCTCTTGACGGGTTAGGGCTATTTTGGCAGCAAAGGGGGACGTACTCACTATTAGTTGGGTTGTCATAATGTTATGGCCGATTGGTGTAAATCCCCCTTTAGCTTTCTCAGTTATTGGGGTGGTGCTTGATGAGAGATCACATTTTGTATCATTCATGAATTTACAGCATAACATTACATTTTCCCAGCTGGTTAATGGTCTTGTAGCCCATACTGGGGCTTCAGGTGCCTTCAAATATCTTCACATTAATTTGAAAATATTAGGAACCCCACAGCCCAAGGGAGCTCCATTATAAATATTACCATCAGAGCTTGCCCACACGGTCGTTTCTTATATTGGCCAATCTGGTAGTTTACTGCAGGGATCTCTAAACTTTCTAAACAAAGGGCCAGTTTAGTGTCCTTCAGACTTTAGAGCGGTGAACTGCCCAGTGGGAGTAAACAATGCCCTATCTTTGGTATTAGGGGAAGAAATAGTTGGTGTCAGTGGGAGGAATTGTCCCCCCCGTCGTTGGTGTCAGTGGGAGGAATAGTGCCCCGTCATCGGTGTCAGTGGGAGAAATAGTGCCCCGTCGTCGGTGTCAGTGGGAGAAATAGTGCCCCCGTCGTCGGTGTCAGTGGGAGGAATAGTGCCCCGTCGTCGGTGTCAGTGGGAGGAATAGTGCCCCGTCGTCGGTGTCAGTGGGAGGAATAGTGCCCCGTCGTCGGTGTCAGTGGGAGGAATAGTGCCCCGTCGTCGGTGTCAGTGGGAGGAATAGTGCCCCGTCGTCGGTGTCAGTGGGAGGAATAGTGCCCGTCGTCGGTGTCAGTGGGAGGAATAGTGCCCCGTCGTCGGTGTCAGTGGGAGGAATAGTGCCCCGTCGTCAGTGTCAGTGGGAGGAATAGTGCCCCGTCGTCAGTGTCAGTGGAGGAATAGTGCCCCGTCGTCAGTGTCAGTGGGAGGAATAGTTGCCCCGTCGTCAGTGTCAGTGGGAGGAATAGTGCCCCGTCGTCAGTGTCAGTGGGAGGAATAGTGCCCCGTCGTCAGTGTCAGTGGAGGAATAGTGCCCCGTCGTCAGTGTCAGTGGGAGGAATAGTGCCCCGTCGTCAGTGTCAGTGGGAGGAATAGTGCCCCGTCGTCAGTGTCAGTGGGAGGAATAGTGCCCCGTCGTCAGTGTCAGTGGGAGGAATAGTGCCCCGTCGTCAGTGTCAGTGGGAGGAATAGTGCCCCGTCGTCAGTGTCAGTGGGAGGAATAGTGCCCCGTCGTCAGTGTCAGTGGGAGGAATAGTGCCCCGTCGTCAGTGTCAGTGGGAGGAATAGTGCCCCGTCGTCAGTGTCAGTGGGAGGAATAGTGCCCCGTCGTCAGTGTCAGTGGGAGGAATAGTGCCCCGTCGTCAGTGTCAGTGGGAGGAATAGTGCCCCGTCGTCAGTGTCAGTGGGAGGAATAGTGCCCCGTCGTCAGTGTCAGTGGGAGGGAATAGTGCCCCGTCGTCAGTGTCAGTGGGAGGAATAGTGCCCCGTCGTCAGTGTCAGTGGGAGGAATAGTGCCCCGTCGTCAGTGTCAGTGGGAGGAATAGTGCCCCGTCGTCAGTGTCAGTGGGAGGAATAGTGCCCCGTCGTCAGTGTCAGTGGGAGGAATAGTGCCCCGTCGTCAGTGGGAGGAATAGTGCCCCGTCGTCAGTGTGAGGAATAGTGCCCCGTCGTCAGTGTCAGTGGGAGGAATAGTGCCCCGTCGTCAGTGTCAGTGGGAGGAATAGTGCCCCTTCGTCAGTGTGAGGAATAGTGCCCCGTCGTCAGTGTCAGTGGGAGGAATAGTGCCCCGTCGTCAGTGTCAGTGGGAGGAATAGTGCCCCGTCGTCAGTGTCAGTGGGAGGAATAGTGCCCCGTCGTCAGTGTCAGTGGGAGGAATAGTGCCCCGTCGTCAGTGTCAGTGGGAGGAATAGAGCCCCGTCATCAGTGTCAGTGGGAGGAATAGTGCCCCGTCATCAGTGTCAGTGGGAGGAATAGTGCCCCGTCATCGGTGTCAGTGGGAGGAATAGTGCCCCGTCATCGGTGTCAGTGGGAGGAATAGTGCCCCGTCGTCGGTGTCAGTGGGAGGAATAGTGCCCCATCGTTTGTGTCATTGGAAGGAATAGTACCCCACTGTTGGGGTCAATGCTAGGAATTATTCCCCATTGTTGGTGTCAGTGGCAGAAATAATGCCTCAAGGGCTGGATAAAGGCAATCAAAAAGCCGCATCTGGCCTCTGGGCCGCTGTTTGGAGACCACTGGTTTACTGCATTTAGTGGGCAATAGGGAGACAGAGGTGGGAGGATGTGGCATGCCAAAAATTGTGTCTGTCCAAAATTTGGTTAGAATTCCCATAGAGAGCGTCCTAGGTGTTGTGTATTCAGGAGCCATGTTGAAATAAACCAAAAGGTACACTGAGGCATCTGGATGTGGTAGATGTCACCTCTGAAGACACAATGTGTTTGCTCTAAAGTGACCTGGTCACAAACCTAAAAACTATATCCAGCAAGCAAGTAAGTAGCTTTAAAGAAGAGATGGAATACTTACCTTTCCTACTATCCATGCAGTTGGTCTCCTCTGCACTTGGGAAAGATTGCCATCTTCTGCTGCAAAACTGACACTTCTGGAAGTGCCGATCTATGTGGCCCACCTCACTGATTCCACCAGCTGACCTCCATATCTTTACAGTATGCAGCAGTGGCACAGGGACCATCATAATGAACCAGTCAGTGGGAGCTGGAGGGCTCCACAGAGATCAACCCACCCAGAAACATTGGACCAAGAGGACCCTTTCTCATGAAAGAAGTGGAGTTCAACTTTCGATGATCCATCGATCATGAGCTCCTGGTTAAAAAGCATCTGAAAGAGAAAGTGTCTGTGTTGTAGTTAGCGACTAGCCATTTTTTTTTTTCTTCACACTTAGATTCCAGATAATATTTTTCAGGTAAAAGTTTGATTGGCTGCTATGGTGCAACACAGGCAGCTTTCTTTCAGATGTTTTGTGAACAATCTGAAGCTGCTCTATTCACCAAGCAAAGATCGTTACTTGCCGTAATGACCACTATTTTCAGCAATTATGACCAAACAGCATTACCAATAAAAGTCACATTAATAAAAGTATATATTATACTGGCAAATGACACATTCATTATACCCAAGAGACTTGAGCTTATGGTCTACAAAAATGACGAAATCCTTCTTGGGGCAGATTGCCCATTCTGGAGGCAAGGCCATGGTGCAAGTATATCTTGGCTATGATCTAAGAGGGGTAGGATTTGCTTGCACTATATCTACAGTTACTACAGCTTTACTAATAACACAAGCAGCGCCATTGCTGCTTTACCTGAATCTCCTTCATGACTGGCTATCCTGCTGGCTGCTGACTGGCTGGGAGCAATAACAGGAACTCTAGGAGTGCTGCAGCTATGGGGCAAGGATTCTGAAGAAAGGAATATGGCACCAGAAGGTAGGAGGACAAAATGGCCAAAAGAACAGTGAGGAAAAGAGAAGGACATTGGAAAGGAGGAAGACATGGTTGCAAAAGGGAATAAATGGAAAACAGAAAGGTAACAATGTAAAGAGAGAGTGCGATGGAATATATCGAAAAGACATGGGAGGAAGAAAAAAGGACAATAGAAAGACAAAAGAGAAGGGAAAAAAAAAAAGAATAATGGAGGACATTCAGAAAACATGGGAGGAAGAGAGACGAATGATAAAAGGACAGCAAGAAAACATGGGAGGCAGAGAGAAGAATGACAGAGAATAGTGGGAAGACATAAACGCATGAAGGAAGAATGATAGGGGACAGCAGGAAGATGTGGGTGGAAGAGAGGAGAATAATGGAGGACGGCAGAAAGACATGGAAGGAAAAACAAGAGAATGACGGAGGACCATTAAAAGACACAAGAGAAAGAGAGGAAATTGATAAAGGACAGTGGGAAGACATGAGAAGAAGAAGGAAGAATGATAGGAGACAGCAAATGCGAGTGGAAGAGAGGAGAATAATGGAAGACAGCAGAAGACATTAGAGAAAGATTAGAGAATAATGAAGGGCAAGATGAAGACAGAAATATTATGGAGGGCAGTGGAAAGACATAGGCGGAAAAGAGAAGAAAGGAAGATAGTGGGAAGAGACAGAAGGAAAAAAAAAAACAGAGAACAATGGGAGGAAGAGGAAAGAAAGATGGAGGAATACAGGAAGAAGCGTGAGGAAGGCAGAAAAATGTTGGACAGCAAGAGGACATTACATAAAGATAGAATAATGATGGAGGACAGTGGGAAGACAGAAGGAAAATAGAAAAATATGGGAGTACAGAATGAAAAGCACAGGTGGAAAATGATGGAGGAAAATGACAGAAACCAGTGGGAAGACATAAAAGAGGCAGCAGAGAAAGCAGGAGGGAGGGTGGGAAATAGACGATGTGGATTAATACAAAAGGGAAACAAAAAAGAGCATGGGTGATGCAGAAATAAAATACAAAAATGGAAGAGAAATGATTATCAGAAAATGAAATGAATCCCAGAAAAGTACAAAGAACAAATTATACAGAATTAAATTCCCAGAATGAATGCAGAAAACATTGCCTCATAATGCGCTTATTTGTATATAGTACAATTGCGTGGTCATGCAACGCTGTACCCAAATAAAATTTACGTAATTTTTTCCCCCACAAATAGAGCTTTCTTTTGGTGAGATTTGATCACCACTGTTTTTTTTTTTTGTTTTTTTTTGCACTATAAAGAAAAAAAGCCTGACAACTTTGAAAAAAAAAAAACAATATTTTTACTTTCTGCTATAAAATGTATTCAATACATTTAAAAAAAAAAAAAAAAATCGAATTTCTTCCAAAATTTAGGCCAATAAGTATTCTGCTACATGTTTTTGGTAAAATAAAATCCCAAAAAGTGTATACAGATTTATTTTTTTACGCAAATGTTAAATCATCTACAAACTGAGGGATATATTTATGGAATTTTTATTTTACATTTTATATACTAGTAATGGTGGCGATCAGCAACTTATAGCAGGACTTCGATATTGCACAAAATCCATTCCTCCCCCCTGTCACAACTGAGATCTGCCTTGTTTACATAGGCAGATCTCAGTTTTGTGTCTATTACGGCCGATCGGCGGGTGCCGGCCACTGGATATCTGCTGGCACCCGCCGATCATCAGCAGAAGCAGCCTGCAGGCGGAAGTGCAGAATAAAATTGTATATATATATATATATATATATATATATATATATATATATATATATACCGTATATACTCGAGTATAAGCCGACCCGAATATAAGCCGAGGCACCTAATTTTACCACAAAAAACTGGGAAAACTTATTGACTCGAGTATAAGCCTAGGGGGTCCATGTGCATGCCTCACTCTGCCTCACTGTGTCCATGCCTCACTGTGCCCATGCCTCACTGTCACTGTGTCCATGCCTCACTGTGCCCATGCCTCACTGTCACTGTGTCCATGCCTCACTGTGTCCATGCCTCACTGTGACTAGACTGACCTTTAACATTGGAGTCTATGGAAGGGGTGCCCGGCTTTAAAAAAAAAATCGGTGCTCCCGGGCCGTAGGTCCCCCAGACACCAAACCTGGCACACTTGTAGAGGAGGGGTTGGGCTACATGTTTGCCAATTTTGGGGTCCAGAGGACCTACGGCCGGCCAGTACCGGGTCCCCAAAATCACCGGAGAAATGACCGTTTAACATTGGAGTCTATGGAAAGGGGTGCCCGGCTTTGAAAAATCGGTGCTCCCCGTCCCAAGGTCCCCCGGACACCAAACTTTGCACACTTGTAGAGGAGGGGTTGGGCTACATGTGTGCCAAGTTTGGGGTCCGGGATCAGGCGCACAAAGTTGAAGTCGGAAACGGACTCGAGGATAAGCCGAGGGGGGCATTTTCAGCACACAAAAAATGTGCTGAAAAATTTAGCTTATACTCGAGTATATACGGTGTATATATATATATATATATATATATATATATATATATATATATATATATATATATACACACACACACACACATATACACACACACACACATACGCGATTCTGCACAGGAGAGCTGCACTGTAAAACTGCTATGGGGCAATGTTAAAGTGCTTTAAGTGAGGTCACAGCTTCCTATGCTCAAGTCTGATCAACAGATTTGTGTTTTTTCTTGCCTTGGATAGAGGTCTGTTTCAAACAGGGTGGCTTTGATTTAAATCACTAGTAAAAAGGTTTGATTTAAATCAACTCAATTTAATCATCATTTTTAAAGAGCAACTGTCCTCTCTTTCCCGCAGCGGCTCCTCGTCTGACCGGTTGGCTCGCCAAAAGTCCCCATTCACTTTAATGGGACTGCTGGTGATGTGGCAGTGACACAACAAGGTGAGGGGCGTTGCGGCAGCAGGTGAGTGGATGCCCGCTAACAGGAACTGCCATGATGGATCTGAAATGACAGGTGCTCTTTAAATGTAAGGACTTATTCTTGCTGGTAGTTAGATTCTTTAGTATTTGCAAACAAAATGAAGGTTTCCCATTTAGAATAATAAGCTGTCAGGTTAGCAAAACAGTGATATCAGAATCGATTCAATCATACAGTTTGTAGTGTACATAGATTTGCAAAACAATGGGATAAAGGAATATTCCTGAACTTTGTTGTATCTCATGGTTACTGTGAAATTGTGTGAATGCATCAATGCACTGCATGTTATCTCAGCTTGCAGAGCTTGGAGTAATTGAATGAGTTTACCAAAAATGTAAATATTGCAGAACATACAGCCTCATGCTATATAACTAAGCTCCATTTCATGTTGAATAAACTAGATAATAGATGTGTCTTAAATAGAAGACTAGCTTTAGATAGATTTTTACTCCAAAAGCAATTTATCAAAATCAATTTAATAAAAATGAAAACAAAATCAGATTTAAATTTAAAAAAAAAATAATCTGATTTACTGTGAATCAAAAAAAATCTGATTTACCATAAATCAAAAAAATCAGATTTACCGTAAATCAAAAAAATCAGATTTAATGTAAATCAAAAAAAACAAAAAACATTGATTTTTATATACCCTGGTTTCTGAATTCCGGGTGCCTGTTCATGCCCTGGATTAACCAACTGTGCTCATACTTAGCCTGTCTGTGCTTATTTTGATCACAGACCTGGACTTTTGTCTGCACCAAACCTAGCCCAGTGATGGCGAACCTTGTAGTTGAGCATCATGGGAAATATAGTTCCAAAACATCTGGGGTGCCAAGGTTTGCCATCACTGGGCTAGCCGTCAGTCTGCGGTCTCTAATATGGCCCGTTTAGTCAGACTATCTATTTAAAGAGTTACAACACTCCAGCATCTGTCCTGTCCATTGCTGCTTTTTGCAACAAAAAGGGGTTGATTTACTAAAAGTGGAAAGTGCAAAATCTGGTGCTGCTGTGCATAGAAACCAATCAGCTTCCAGTTTTTTTTTTGTCAAAGCTTAATGGAACAAGCTGAAGGAAGAAGCCGATTGGCTACCATGTAGAGCTGCACCAAATTCCGCACTCTCCAGTTTTAGTAAACCAACTCCAAAGGGTCTACCAGAACTCGGTAACAAACATAACATCATCTAAAGCTTGCTGATGACAAACAGCATTTAAAAGCCCAAAGGGAACGGTCACTTTAACAAGCAGAAGAGTCAGAAGCTATTTATAATGTGTTTGCTTGCGATTCTTCAGCTGTATAATTAAACTGTCTCTCTTCCATTGTGCTCTGGATTAATAGGTTTCCTTTCAGCGCAGGCGTTTTGCCAGGCCTGATAAAGTTAATTTATGTATAGCACCCATGGTTTAGCAAGGGAGGGAAGGGTCAGTCTATTGTGAGAGTACATGGATAAAACTGCCCCCCCCCCCCCCTCAGAGATGGCAGCAGCGAGCCCCCGAGAAGAGAGGCCAGGTATTTCACTCAGCGTTCAGCTTGAATGGAGTGTTGGAATGTACCGGACTGAGGTCCAAATAGATCACTTATTTATCTACACCACTGGCCTGTCCACAGCCAATCAAGATCCAGGGTTTGCCCCAGAGGCACACAGGCCAGAAGCAACAAAACATAAGAGATTTGGAAAGAAATATTTTAACATCAATGATTATAGAAATATTAAACCTTAATTGACAACAGTATCCTTTAAAAAATACCATGATTAGAAACTTTTGTTGGGCCCCCGGTGTATGACATCATCCTTAAAAACATGGTTCTACATTGTTATAAAGCATAGATACCAACACCATCATTGAAAGAGAGAGGAGTGCCACCCAATCAGAGTGCAGGAAGAAAGACCACCCAGATAGGGAAGCATAAGGCCTCATGCCCACTGGCGTTTTTACAGCTGCGTTTTTTGCAGCTTAAAAACGCCTGTCCATGTTATTGTAAATATATATATATTTTTTTTTTTTTGAAAAAAAAAACAAAAAAAAAACGTCGGAGCTAAAAACGCGACCGCGCGTTAGTGCGCGTTTTTTGCGCGTTAGTGCGCGTTTTTTGACGCTCGCGTTTTTTTTCTGCCTAATTCTGACGCTGAGGAACGCACTGGTCCTGGGTTTTTTTTACAGCTTACAAACGCCTATGCTCTTTACAGCTCAAAAACGCCTAGGTGGGCATGAAGCTATAGACTAACATGGACAGGCGTTTTTAAGCTGTAAAAAACGCTCAAAAACGCGGCTGAAAAAACGCCCGTGGGCATGAGGCCTAATTGTAGAGGATAAGGGATGCACCAAATACATTAAATTATAACTCTATACTTTGCAACCTCAATTTCAGTTGGCTATAGATGTGAACCTATTTTACAATTTTTGATTCTCCAGCCAAAAAGCCAGTTCACCCAAAACGGCTAGTTCAGCGCTGGAGTATGCCCGAGTATGTAAAGCCTACAGCCGACCATAGATGATGCGATCATCTTCAACCCGTAGTTGCAGGAACTCCTTCTCCGCTGGCAATAATCACATGTAAAAATCTGGCATGCTGGTTGTACCCAAGTCGACCTAGCACCCTATGGGCATGCCGATTGTAGGCTGGTGATGGTTAGAATCTCGGATGGTTCCTGCTGAACAAGCCAAGATTCAAACCATCTATGGCCAGCTTAAAGTGGTTGTAAAGGTTCGGATTTTTTTTTTTAAATAACAAACATGTTATACTTACCCCCACTGTGCAGTTCGTTTTGCACAGAGTGGCCTCGATCCTCCTGTTCTGGGGTCCCACGGTGGCTCTCGCGGCTCCTCCCCGCAATAGCTAACCCCCCTCTGGGAAGCTCTATCCTCCCGCACTCCCGTGTCATACAGTCTGCGTCCAAAGCCGCAGAGTGTATGACTCGGCCCCACCCCCCAGCGGCCGCATCATTGGATTTGATTGACAGCAGCGGGAGCCAATGGCTGCGCTGCTATCAATCTATCCAATCCAACGCCGAGACTCCGTGGAGTAGAGGGTGCCGGGGACGAGCATGACAGGTGAACTGGCTCAGGTAAGTAAAACGGGGAGGCTGCATCCTATGCATTAAGGTGAAAAAACACCTGGCAATCACAGGCCCCCCAGCCCCCCCGTTTTACTTACCTGAGCTAGTTCACCTGCTCTGCTCGTCCCCCGGCATCCTCTTCTCCACTGCTTCTCGGCGTTGGATTGGATAGATTGATAGCAGCGCAGCCATTGGCTCCCGCTGCTGTCAATCAAATCCAATGATGCGGCCGTCGGAGGGTGGGACCGAGTCATACATTCTATGTCTATGGACGCAGAGTGTATGACAGGGAGCGCGCCCGCAAGGCAACGCCCTCGGGAGAGAGCTTTTTGCGGGGAGGAGCCGAGAGAGTCGCCGAGGGACCCCAGAACAGGAGGATCGGGGCCACTCTGTGCAAAACGAACTGCACAGTGGAGGTAAGTATGACATGTTTGTTATTTAAAAAAGAAAATAATTAAACCTTTACAACCCCTTTAAGGGTTAGGGTGGCCATCCTCAAACAGGGTTCCTTGGAATTGCCATTCTTCCAGAGGTTGCTAAGGGTTCCTTTAGCTGTGGCAGACTGGCCCCTTATTCTTTTAGTGCCTGCATAGTTCTGGGCCAACATCCCTTGGCAGTGGCTTGCCTTCAATGGTCTTTTTGGTTGTGTAGCATTCTTCTTATTGACCACCAATGTAGGAGGCATTTCTCCACTGTCAGGTGTTTAGTTAACCATGATCTTTTCTTTTAGCTTTGGTCTGTTAAATATACAATCAAAAGAGTTTTTTTATATCTGACTGATAAATGCAAACTAATACCTGTCGTGCCTGTCGGAAACCTAGTAAGCTTTCATCGTCCTGTGCTCTATGTCTATGCTGCACTGTTACCAAGTAACAATATCTGTGGTTTGATCCAGGCAGCAATAATATATTTTTTTCAACCAGTTATTGCTGTCCTGAGATCTCTGTAAACTTTAGGACACCTCCCTCTTACAACAGCCCCAAAGCAAAGCAGTAAGTGTGCTACTGGCAGGATCAACGGGTAACTATTCTGATCAGTATCAGGTAGGGATGAGCCGAACAGCTCCCTGTTCGGTTCGCACCAGCACCTGCGAACAGACCTAAAGTTTGCGTGAAATTTAGAACCCTATTAAATACAATGGACTCGAACGTTCGAAATCTAAAGTGCTAATTATAAAGGCTAATATGCAAGTTATTGTCCTAAAAAGTGTTTGGGGACCCGGGTCCTGCCCCAGGGGACATGTATCAATGCAAAAAAAAGTTTTAAAAATGGACGTGAACCAATAAAAAGTGAAATATTCCTTTAAATTTCGTACTTGGGGGTGTCTATAGTATGCCTGTAAAGTCGCGCTTGTTTCCCTTGCTTAGAACTGTCCCTGCACAAAATGTCATTTCTGAAGGAAAAAAAGCCATTTAAAACCACTCGCGGCTATTAATGAATTGTCGGCTCCCGGCAATACAGAGAAAAGTCATTGATAAAAAAAATAAATAAATGCGTGGGGGTCCCCCCAAATTCAATTACCAGGCCCTTCAGGTCTGGTATGGATATTAAGGGGAGCCCTGCATCAAATAAAAAAAAATGACGTGGGGTTCCCCCCAAATATCCATACTAGACCCTTCAGGTCTGGTATGGATTTTAAGGGGAACTCCACGCCAAATGAAAAAAAAAAAATGGCGTGAAGTTCCCCCAAAAATCCATACCAGACCCTTTATCCGAGCACGCAACCTGGCAGGAAAAGAGGGGGGGACGAGAGAGCTCCCCCCCCTCCTGAACCGTACCAGGCCACATGCCCTCAACATGGGACCCGCCCTCAGAAGCGGCGGGTCTATTCATTTTTTTACACTAAAGAGGAAGTTCCCCATCAGGTCCGCTTAGCCAAGACGTAGGCGGGGTCTGAGATACGAGGGCGCCCCCGTCCCCTCGTACCTCAGACCCAGCCTACGTTATTGGCTGAGCGGACCTGATGGGGAACTTCCTCCGCAGTGTAGGTCCGCTCAGATAATGACTCTTCGAGTGGAGACTGCAGCGCTGGACATCGGTATCGCCATGGGACATTGGATTACATCGCTGGAATGTGTTTTTTATTTTTAATAAAAGGACTTTTCCATGGTGTCTGTGTGTTTTTTTTTTTTTACCCCTTACCAATTCACATGGGGGGGGCGGGATCTGGGGTTCCCCTTTGTTAAAGGGGTCTTCCAGATTCCAATAAGCCCCCTGCCCGCAGACCCCCACAACCACCGGGCAAGGGTTGTGGGGATGAGGCCCTTGTCCCCATCAACATGGGGACATCCTCCCCATGTTGAGGGCATGTGGCTTGGTATGGTTCAGGAGGGGGGGGCGCTCTCTCGTCCCCCCCTCTTTTCCTGCGGCCTGCCAGGTTGCGTGCTCGGATTAAGGGTCTGGTATGGATTTTTGGGGGAACTCCACGCCATTTTTTTTTATTTGGGGTGGAGCTCCCCTTAAAATCTATACCAGACCTGAAGGGCCTGGTATGGATATTTGGGGGGAACCCCACGCATTTTTTTTTTAATTTGCGGCAGGGTTCCCCTTAATATCCATACCAGACCTGAAGGGCCTGGTAATTGAATTTGGGGGGACCCCCATACATTTTTTTTTTTTTTTATCAATGGCTTTTCTCTGTATTGCCGGGAGCCGACAATTCATTCATTTTTTCCTTCAGAAATGACACTTTGTGCAGGGACAGGCATACTATACACACCCCCCAGGTACGAAATTTAAAGGAATATTTCACTTTTATTGTTTCACTTTAAGCATTAATAAAATCACTGCTCCCGAAAAAACTGTAGTTTTTAAAACTTTTTTTTGCATTGATACATGTCCCCTGGGGCAGGACCCGGGTCCCCAAACACTTTTTATGACAATAACTTGCATATAAGCCTTTAAAATTAGCACTTTAGATTTCTCCCATAGACTTTTACAGGGTGTTCCGCGGCTTTTCAAATTTGCCGCGAACACCCCAAATTGTTCGCTGTACGGCGAACATGCGAACAGGCAATGTTCGAGAGGAACATGAGTTTGACTCAAACTCGAAGCTCATCCCTAGTATCAGGATATTGTGATTTTGATCTGACATACCTGTACAGTGGTAATAAAGTCTTGATGAAAACGTGAGTGTCTAGAAAAACCTTAACAAAGGCTTTGAGTTTGGTGCATCCCTAGAAACATTTAAGAACTTCAGCCAAAACGTTTAAGATTTGGATAGTATGGAAAAGGGTTAGAACCTTTCAAAAAACCTCCCTCCACTATTTGTACAAGAGATAGTGGTCACCAGGACAGGGAGTAAGATTAAATCTCCCCAAAGGGGACACATTAACAACCCAATAGAGCTTCTGACCCTTTCCAACTCCATTCAAAAAGTGACAGTCTTGGCTGAAGGTAAAATGCCATCAATTAGAACAGGGGTCTTCAAACTACGGCCCTCCAGGTGTTCAGGAACTACAATTCCCATCATGACTAGTCATGTCTGTGAATGTCAGAGTTTTGCAATGCCTCATGGGATTTGTAGTTCCGCAACAGCTGGAGGGCCGTAGTTTGAGGGTCCCTGAATAAGAACATTGAAAGATTTGAGAAGTGCGGGTGTTAGTACAGGCCATTGACAGAAAGAAAGAACCAGCTGGAAAATGCAACGATGACAAGGCTTGGTGTAAACTGATAGACCAGGCTAAGAACCATGCCAAGGTTAATTTACAGTAGTCAACAAAAAAAAAAAAAAAACAGGTTAGAAACCTTGTCCCTCTGCCGTCAAGAATCGGAGTCCAAGGTAGCGGGGATTTATGTGCACCGCGGGCCCTAAACAAAACCACAGACAGTAAAACATAAGGGAACAGGGTCATAAGATGGCTGTACTGTATATAAAGTTCCAGTCTGGTAATATGATAACAGGTGAGTACGGTCCATCATGGAGGGAAATGACCACTCAAAGCTCTGATCTAACTTCTCCGACAAGCCCTTCAAGATCAGAAGGAGACCAAGCCTTGATAATTCTTGGTGCTCCCATATTACAAAAATCTGTCGGCATCTAAACATTGTAGTGTTAATTACTGTGGCTCAGTGGTCATCATAGTTACATAGTAGGTGAGGTTGAAAAAAGACACAAGTCCATCAAGTCCAACCTATGTGTGTGATTATATGTCAGTATTACATTGTATATCCCTGTATGTTGTAGTCGTTCAGGTGCTTATCTAATAGTTTCTTGAAACTATCGATGCCCCCCGCTGAGACCACCGCGTGTGGAAGGGAATTCCACATCCTTGCCGCTCACAGTAAAGAGCTCTCTATGTAGTTTAAGATTAAACCTCTTTTCTTCTAATTTTAATGAGTGGGATCGTGTCTTGTTAAACTCCCTTCCGCGATAAAGTTTTATCCCTATTGTGGGGTCACCAGTACGGTATTTGTAAATTGAAATCATATCCCCTCTCAAGCGTCTCTTCTCCAGTGAGAATAAGTTCAGAGCTTGCAACCTTTCCTTATAACTAATATCCTCCAGTCCCTTTATTAGCTTTGTTGCCCTTCTTTGTACTCTCTCCATTTCCAGTACATCCTTCCTGAGGAGTGGTGCCCAGAACTGGACAGCATACTCCAGGTGCGGCCGGACCAGAGTCTTGTAGAGCGGGAGAACTATCATTTTATCTCTGGAGTTAATCCTCTTTTTAATGCATACCAATATTCTGTTTGCTTTGTTAGCAGCAGCTTGCATGCCATTGCTGAGTCTATCATCTACTAGGACCCCCATGTCCTTTTCCATCCTAGATTTCCCCAGAAGTTCTCCCCCCTCAATGTTTTCTCTTGCTCTAAAACCCCCAAGAGATCCTACATCCAGTTGAAATTAAGAGAGCAAAGTGAATGGAATGCTTAGACCTATGCTAACATCGCTACTAGCTAATACAGCAAAAACCAAAAGATCCCTCTTGTTTTGGGACTTTTTAGGGCAACAATACAACTGTTACAAAAATATAATTTACTTTGATAAAAAAAAATAAAAAAACAAACACATTAAAAACTACAATGAAAATTGCGGCTGTGGATGTATACAACCATCTATTGCAATATGGGTTATACATAAAGACCTATACCTCCTACCAACATTGCCTAACTAAAGACAACTTCTATCGAAATTTTGGTTGCTGCAGGAGCACCCAACGTGTTTCAAAGTATTATTTTGTTCTCTTCTTCCTCAGTGGTGTATAGATGCACATGACACTGCTAGACGTAGGAACATATAAAACAGCCGTGACTTCAAAGTTGAAAAAGCATTACATGGCCGTTTTCCTTGATGGTAAAACTACGGCCCGAGGGCCGGATGTGGCCCTTTGCTAGCTTTTATCTGGCCCTTGGGGCACTATTACACCAACTGACAATCATGGAGTACCATTTTCTCTACTGACACATCAATGGGGCACTATTCTTCTCATAGATATTACCAATAGGGCACTATTCCCTCCATTAAAACCAATGATGGGGCACTTTCTACTCCCACTCACTGAGCTCCCAGTCTCTCACTAGACTTCCAGATCCCAGTTGTCACCGGATCCCCTGAGCTCTTCCACAGATATCCCGCTGTATACTCCTCAAGCATCATCCCCGCTATCCTGCTGGGTCCCTAGCTTGGCACTTGCCGATGTGTTCCCACTTCTTCACCGTCCCCGGCTGGTAAAAAGAAGACTGCTCTGGTACTGGCCTCAGCTTACTCACAGTGGTCTCCGCTAACAAGGTGAAAGGCCTCTTAGTGGCAACAGCTTCCCTTCTACCTCTGACCGCAACCGGTTTCCCGTTCGGCTAAATCTTCGCAACTCGGTTGGACTCCAATCATGCAGTCCCAACCCTACGCTGCTTCTCCTGCTCCTGGATGGGGCTCAGGCAGCCTAGCAGCCAGGTGCGACATAACACACGTCCACCCAGACAGCCGTCCAGGTGGCATAGAACCCCGATCACCTGACTCCACCCAAATAAATAGGCTCTCCCAGCAGGCCAAGGGATGTAAAGAAACCCTTGCCTACTGGCTGAGGCAGCCCATCCATTCATGATCCGTCCTTGCTATGTTCCTGTCTATCTAATTCACCAGCTACAATGCCACCTAGTGACAGAAGAGAGAAGTGCAGCAATTCCAGAATTAGGGGGTAGTCAGTGGATTTCCTAACAATTAGCCAGGACAATTACTACCTGGCAAACTAAATTTGTTAGCAACCCTGCCTAAACACCAGGGTGCTACAAATGTTTATAGATAAAATGGTATGTACTCTAGGTTCCAATAGTAAAGAAAATACCAGATTCCTAAAAAAAAATTCAAGAATATGTCTGGAGATGAAGACCATCCACTCACAAAAAGATGTAGTTGATCCTAAGGTACAACTGTTTTGAATTAAATAATCAGATTGGTATGAAACTTGTAAAGACCAGTAATCTCCTAGATCTGCGAATATTGTGTGCCCCCCGTGGTAAGAGGCGACTCATGTTGCATAAAAGGTATCCCCAAAATAAGAGGTAACTTTTTTTGCTGTATCCAGTTGAAATGTATGGACTACAATGGATAGATTTTGGATACTCCAGTTTCCTCAACAATCTGGAAACACCACACTTAGTGGTTTCCTAGACTTTGGTTAAAATGTTCAGTATTATAGCATATATACGATGCGACTCAGGGAATGGCATTAGTGGGTGAGCTCTAACCTGCCGGAACGGAGAATGGGGACCATGAAGGAAGGCACCAAATAAAATACTGCCAGTTTATCAACACAGAGAAGCAAATTGGATCTTTTCTGGTTATATTATACTATTCATGCCAAGATTTGCAATTGACAGGTTACTTACTAACTTAAACTTACCACACAGACTTAAAGTGGAACTTTACCCATAACAACTTGATAAAAAATAATGTTCTTTAGCAAGGGACATGTAGTATATTCCACATTAATATTTATACTACCAAAATGAGCGTGTGCTGTAAATTGCCTCCAGCAATGCTACTGTTTCTTCCTGCTGGAGGCCGCCATTTTGCTGAAGCCCAAGAGCCCCCGAACAGCAGTAAATCATAAAGCGGAACTAAACCCATCGATTTAACGGTTTCAAAAACAGTTACTTTGCTGTAATGCCAGGATTGATAACTTTCACATTTGCTTTTGTCCTCAACCAAACTGTCAAACCATTAAATGGCTGGTGTCATAACTGATCACATGTGCAGCATCAAGGCATTTGCAGATCAACCAGAAGCAGAGTCCTTAGCTGTGAAGGATAGGAGGGTTTTACTCCCCTTTAAGGCTGTCAGCAGATCGGCCTCTACAAATTTGGCACAGTGCCTAAAAATGGAGAGCTCCTGAGCATGTGCAGAGCAGGGTGAGACAGTGTATTACTGGATTTTAAACAGTATAGACACAGCAAAAGGGGCCAACTTGAAGTGATCTAGCAGGACTTAACTTTCTGATTAAATTTCCGCTTTATGGTCAAGTGTGTGGACGTCTGACCATTACCCATACCTTTATGACCAAGAATATGCAGACACCTCCAAATTATTGAATTTTGGATGTTTCCAGTAGGGGTATTGTTAATCCCTTGGCTCCCGCTCCCACTGGCCATTTGAAGAATTCTGAATAGCAGGAGCTGAAGACAGGCCTCTCGATCATGAGATCTCTGTGATTGGCTGTCACACAATTGAAATAATTGGAACCCATCCTGCCTTATATAGAAAAATAATGTCGTTCAGTTAGGGTTTACATCTACTTTAACACCAGCAAACCTGGCGGTCACTTTCCATCATCTAGTAGTCTTAGCAGGTATGGGAGGAACATTTTAAAATCTACAAGACCTTTATGCCGCGTACACACGATCGATTTTCTCGACGGTGAGAAAATCGACGGGAAAAAACGAGGGAACGGCTTGGTTCCCCACACACGTCCGTTTTTCCCGACATTTTTTTTTTGGTCGAGAAAAACGACCGTGTGTGGGCTTCGTGGCAGTGTTTCCCTATGGGAAAACTGCCGCGGAAAAAAACGACGGGAATCACGACGAGAAAAATTAGAGCATGTTCTAATTTTTCTCGTTGTGATTAATGCCGTTTTTCCCGTCGCGAAAAATGACAAAAAGCCCACACACGGTAATTTTTCTTGTTAAAAAAAAAAAATTCATTTTTCCCGACGGGAAAAAAGATCGTGTGTACGCGGCATTACTCTTCCAAGTTTAGACCTTCTATTAGGTACGACACTCAGAAGATACAATCACTAACATTAGTATGTGACTTCCCTCAAACTTCAAATAAAAATTAATGATTAACACTACAAAAAAACTGAACTACTTTCAAGTACCGTATTTATCGGCGTATAACACGCACCCTAACTTAAAGAGGGAAGTTTCAGGAAAAAAACTTTCCACAGCCCCCTGCGTATAACACGCAGGCACAGTTTACCCTCTATTTTCAGGGTAAAAAAGTGAGTGTTATACCCCAATAAATACAGTACTTTTAGTGCCAGTTCACACCAGTGCGTGGTGCGAGATCGCATGTGATTCGTACCGCACTGCTGTGCAAATCACATGCAATGTCTGTGCGATGCGATTTCAGCCATACAGACAGTATGGCTGAATTTGCATCGCATTCGGACCAAACGTGCACAGGACCCTTTTTTGGTGGGCACCAAAATCGGATCGCATGGATTTTCACACCCATGCGATCTGATTCATGTCCAAACTGTCAGTTCGCAGTGCTATATGCAAGCTAAAATGTGGTTGTCATTAACATTGTATTTACACTCCCCGCAGTTCGCATATGGCAGTGTGAACTGTCTTGCGAGTCGGATGCGATGCGGGAACATGCAATGGATTCGCAGGGTTCCCACATCGCACAAGTGTGAACCGCCACTTAATGGGCTCCCAATCCCATTCCACAGTGCTGTACAGAGCCAGTCAC
Organism: Rana muscosa; assembly: GCA_029206835.1. Lineage (NCBI taxonomy): Eukaryota > Metazoa > Chordata > Amphibia > Anura > Ranidae > Rana > Rana muscosa. The sequence continues at coordinate 1,087,140,521 of CM055117.1, read as the reverse complement.
ATACACTATTATTATTACATTGATATAGCTCTGACATATACCGTAGTGCTGTACAGAGAACACTGAGTCAGTCCCATCAGTCTCTGTACCAGAGAAGCTTACACTCTAATGTCCCCCCACAGTCATACATTATTCTAATACATTTATATAGCGCTGACATATACCGTAGTGCTGTACAGAGAACACTGAGCCAGTCACATCAGTCTCTGTACAGAGGAGCTTACACTCTAATGTTCCCCCAGTCACACATTATTATTATACATTTATATAGCTCTGACATATACCACAGTGCTGTACAGAGAACACTGAACGAGTCACATCAGTCTCTGCACCAGAAAAGCTTACACGCTAATGCCCCCCCCCCCCCCCCCAGTCACACAATATTATTATAATACATTTATATAGCTCTGACATATACCGCAGTGCTGTACAGAGAACACTGAGCCTTTCACATCTGGGCTACACAAAAAAGTTGGCTATGTTCTCAGTTTATGTTTGGATTGTGGGAGGAGACTGGAGCACGCGGTGGAAAGTCACATAGCCACAGGGAGAACATACAAACAACTCTGACAGAGTCTCCATTGAAAAAAAAACGAACCCAAAGCTCCAGCGCTGTGACTGCGAACTTCTGAGCTGCAAAGAAGAAAAATTATATGTGTGTGGCAGGAATGGTGTGAACTGGGTTCCTTCCATCTCGGGGATATTTATAGCTGTACTTTCTCTTCTATTTAGCAATGCAGATGCTGAAGTGTCATTTGTGATAAGTGGGGAGAGAAGTTTTTCCCAAACATCTGCCTATAAACGTGGGATGAATTTTAATTTCCACTGGACTAGGCGTTGATTTTACATGAACCGCCCACTTCTGGGGTAAACGATGGACCAGTGGATGGACAATTCGATCGGGTTCCTGTCCGGTTTTGCGGAGATGATGATACCTTGGAAGCTCCCAGTCTGCTCCTTCCTCCATTATCTAAACAGTATGCCCTGTCATGAGATGAGCATACATCAAATCAAAGAACTCAGATCGCACTGTCACTTGTATTATTAAATTAATTTAGTGTTTAGGATTTATACCGCTTTTAAGCCTCATGCACACTGGGCAGAAATAACGCCAATTTTTACAGGCGTTTATTATTTTAGCCTGTAAACGCACCTGTATGTTAGCCTATGTGTCCATGCACACAAAGGCATTTAGAGGTGTCTTACAAGAGGAGTGTTTACAGGCTAAAAAAAAATCATCATCAGAGCATTAAGGAGAGGAGCATTTGGGCAGAAAAAATGCACAACCACGCATAAACACACATAAGCGAGCTTTAACACTAGATGCATCTAGGCGCATTTCCCAGTGAAAGGAGAAGTACAGCCAAAGCTTGTTTGGCTGTACTTCTGTGGATCACAGGAGTGCAGCTTGTTTTGCCTGAGCGATTAGCTCCCTCCAATGCCCAGCGCTTCAGTGAGGGGGCGCAGAGCAGATAGCATTGACTAACAGTCACCAGCTCTATGCTCACGGAGCTGTGAGAACTGAGCGATCAGTGGTATTTGATCGCTCGGTTCTCTGCCTTAGAACCGGCGGGGGGCAGATGCAGCATCCAACTAGGTAAGTATGATATAAAAAAAAAAAATGCATGACCCCTGATCGTCTGTCTGGACAGTGCTGATTGGCCCTATGCCGATCACATGCACCCTCCCTAGAAAAACTCCCTGGCAATACACACCAAACTGAGCACGTGCAGAGTGCCCCCAAGGCTCTGTACTATCAGGAGATGGATTGGGGGCTGTGGAAGTTTTGGCAGGCACCCACTTCACCTCTGTTTGAATTGCCTAAGCGATCTGAGCGGAAGTTCACCAATCCCCAAGCCCCCCACCCCCAACCTCCTGGGACACATCGCAGGTCCTAGAAGGCTGCAGGTCTATTCACAAACCAGTGCAACTTGCGCATGCTCACTGGGAGGCTGGCTGTGAAGCCGCAGGAAGTTACAGCAGGGCTCCCACATTAAACATGGCATCGCCAGGGACCCAGAACACTGGCAAAGAAATGGCCCAAGTGAGAACAGCACTGGATCCGTGGACAGGTAAGAGTCCTTTTAATAAAAGTCAGCAGCTACAGTATTTGTACCTACTATAGTATTCCTACCGGTCAATCAAGGCCATCTGACATGTAGATCCTGACCCAACATCCTGATCTCACCTGCCGAATGTAGATACAAGAACCTAGACGAGCCGCTGCCCCGATCACATCCCACATCCCACAGCACACATGCAGAGCTGCAGCGGGGTGCCGAGTGCGTTCCTACACTCGCCACTAGTCTGGAGAGTAATAAATTCTGATTTCTAGTCCTGGCCTCTGACTGGCTGTCATTCAGGAGGCAGGGAGAGGAGGAGAGTGTGGCGCTGGCACCCCGAATGCAAGTAACAAGTTTGTTACAGTGAGAGGGGAGGCGGGGCAGTGAAGGGGTTAATAATGGCATGTGTCAGGGTTAATTACCATTTTATGCTGCATTAGTGGCCAGTGGGAGTGTTTAATGACCCCTTCTTGCTGCAGCATAAAGGGGTTAATTAACACTGACACTGGTGCCACTAATGTAACACAAAGGGGTAATTAACTGCCACTGGTAACCAATGCATCAGTGGCCAATAGCAGCACATTAACTCCTTCATGCTGCATTAGTGGCACAAGTGTCAGAGTTAATTAACCCCTTTATGATGCAGCATGAAGGGGTTATTAAACACTCCCACTGGCAACTAATGCAGCATAAAAGGGTAATTAACACTGACACTGGTGCCACTAATGCAGCACGGAGAGGTTAATTATTGCCACTGCCCACCAATAGGGAGGGTAGTTTGAAATAACACTACCACTGACCACCAGTGCAGAGAGTATGAGAGGGATCCCCTTCAGCCGCCTGTAACAGCAATCCAGCAGCAAATTAGCCACTAGGATTGCTTTAACAAAAAAAAAAAAAACAGCATTGCCTGCCCGAAAAGGCAGCCTGTAGCTGTGGTACACCACTTTAAACCGGTAAATTAAATGTACATTAGCCGGTCTAAAAGTGTTTTTTTACAGTAAAGTCCCAGCTTAAACCAAACTAGCCTTAAAAAATGCCCCTTCTCCTCTTAACACCTATGTTGAATCTATTTTCAGACCACTCCAATCTGGTGACGTTATCTCACCTGTGTGAGCCAGTGGCGTATGTAGGGGAGAGGAGGGAGCGCCAATAACAGCTGGGACATGGGAACCTATGGGTGATGTCAGCGCTCCCAGTTTTACCAGCCGTTGTCAATCGCTGTCTCCTCTGCAGCCGCCGCTGGCTGACACAGGGGAGATCACATGACCGAACTGGGGCAGGCTAAAAATAGATAAAGTATATACTTTATTTTATTGTTTTACAGTGACATTTGTTTATTTATATTTGTATAAGTTTTCTTTTTATGACATCCTTTTTATTGGGGCCTTGCTAGTTAAAGGATAACTAAAGGTTCAGTTAAAAAAAATAAAAAACACAAACATGTCATACTTACCTCCTCTGTGCAGTTGGTAATGCACAGAGTGGCCCCGATCCTCCTCTTCTGGGGTCCCCCAACGCCGCTCCTGGCTCCTCCTCTTTTCGAGTGCTCCGTCATAGAAGCACTCTCCCTCGGGGGGCACCCGTGCAGGCGCGCTCCCGCTCCATCGACACAGACAGCAGGACTAGCCTCCGCCCCCGGCGCCTGCATCATTGGATTTGATTGACAGCAGCAGGAGCCAGTGGCTCCGCTGCTATCAATCTATCCAATCAGGACCCGGTTGGAACGGGTGTGCTCGTCCCCAGGGCAGGAACGATCGGGCTCAGGTAAGTAAAAGGTGGGCTCTGGTGGGGCAGGTAAATCACAAGAGGTTTTTTACCTTAATTCACAGAATGCATTGAGGTGAAAAACCACAAGGGTTTACAAAACCTTTAATATCTTTATTAAAAAAAAGGGCGCTGCACCCCGGTGATCTTTGATCTCTGCCATGTTGCTTAGTTTAGATCTCCACTTCTCAAAGGTTTACTACCCCTGCTATAGGCTAAAGCTAATGTTTTACCCCCCCCCCCTCATCAACCAAAGCAAAAGCCTGAATGGGGACAGGCCGTGTTACCTACCCACTAATCAGTCTCACACCTTGTTTGTCTTGTCCCTTGCTGTTTGTTATGCACATTAAAGTGGTCGTAAACCTTCGTGTTTTTTCACCTTAATGTATCCTATGCATTAAGGTGAAAAAACACCTTGCAGTGTTCGCGCCCCCCCCCCCCCGTTTTACTGACTTGAGCCCCGAATCTCCGTGGGTGCGATCCCGCCATCGCTCTCTCCACGGATTCTCGGCTCTTTATTGGATAGATTGATAGCAGTGCAGCCATTGGCTCCCGCTGCTGTCAATCAAATCCAATAACGCGGGCACCGGGGGGTGGCACCGAGTCCTGCATTCGGCGGCTACGGACGCCGAATGCTGGACAAGGGAGCGTCCCCGCAAGGTAACCCCGCTTGGTAAAGCGCTTCTCAGAGGGGGTTATCTGATGCGGGGAGGGGCCGAGAGAGCCGCCGTGGGACCTCAGAAGAGGATGTTCGGGGCCACTCTATGCAAAAACTAACTGCACAGTGGAGGTAGGTATGACATGTTTGTTATTAGGGATGGGCTATCTGTTCGAGTCGAACATGAAAAGTGTTTGGGGACCCGGGTCCTGCCCCAGGGGACATGTATCAATGCAAACGGACGTTTTTTTGGGAGCAGTGATTTTAAGAATGCTTAAAGTGAAACAATAAAAGTGAAATATTCCTTTAAATTTCGTACCTGGGGGGTGTCTATAGTATGCCTGTAAAGTAGCGAATGTTTCCTGTGCTTAGAAAAGTCCCTGCACAAAATGAAACTAAAGGAAAAAAAAGTCATTTAAAACTACTCGCGGCTGTAATGAATTGTCGGGTCCCGGCAATACAGATAAAAGTAATTGAAAAAATAACACCATGGGTTCCCCCCTTAGTGCATTACCAGGCCCTTTGGGTCTGGTATGAATATTAAGGGGAACCCCGAACTAAAATGAAAAAAAAAAAAGCGTGGGGGTCCCTCCCAAATTTCATATAAGACCCTTCAGGTCTGGTATGGATATTAAGGGGAACCCTGCGCCATTAAAAAAAAAATTGAACCTATAGTATAACGTGAAGGATGAAAACTAACAGAGAATCCAACGATCTATGGTTCATAGACATGACGATTATTACATTTCCACTTTCTTACATAAATAATGTATATTTATTGTCCAACAATGTGACAGATTATACCACAAAAATGAAATTTGATATATCCAAAACAAAAATCTGATTCAAAGAAAGCAAAAGGCCTAAGAAAAATAAAGTGAAACAAGATTCAGATTTGCTCTGTGCTATGGGCAACACAGACAGTTCTCATTTAGGACATTCTGGCAAATAAAGGTCACAGTGGCTTCCTGGCTCAATGTCCATATGGCTGCACAAGATAAAGGGCTGAGACTTGCAGGAATCCTAAAACCCAGAATTACTCCCCCCCCCCCAGAGCACACAGATATACACAGGAATGATAGGTGGTCACTCGTCTTACCCTTCATGCTGCCGGTGGGAATGATCCCCTCTGTGCTTCCACCGTATCCACCGGACACTATACTTGTCTCGTTCAGGTTCGGGCCAGAAACCATAACTTGTTGCAGATCCTGACACATGAAAACACAATTTATATGTAACATCAGAATGAACACAACACAAACCAGTTCTACACAAAGATGACGGGATAGAAATCATGTCACCGAATAGCTCAGGACAGGAGCCTCAGCACAGAGGAAAACCCAAGATCAAAGTGGAAGTGAACATAAAAGAGAAGTTTTACTATGTATTAAAAAAAAAACCTTTAGAAATGCTGAATATGCCTACAAAGTACCCTGAAAAAACTACTTACGCACTGAAGTGACTGGCCTCAGGTGATACACAGAGATGAAACAAATCCTCTTACATAAGTTGTACCTGTTTATCTGCTTCTCTCTCCTCTCTCCAGCCTTCTAAAACACACAGATCAAAGCACCTGAAAGCAGGGAGCGGGATCTGACAGCACACACTGCACAGCAAAGAGTCAAGTGTAATCTGAGACCTGAGTTGGAGAGAATGGACCCGCCCCCCTTTACACAGTCTTATAGAGAAACATGCACAGCTGAGACTATCAATAACCTTCTGTGTGCAGGGGGAGGGGGGCATCTCCTGAGATTCTGTAGTGTCAGGATAACCTGTCAGAAGTAAATAATGTAGATAGCAAAGGGAAGAGAGAGGAGACAGAAATCACACTCTGTGCTTTGGATCAAGGCAATTATACACTGTAGAAGGATATACTCTGTTTATTTTCCATTTCAGAGGTTTACAACCACTTTAAAGCCTCATGCACACACATGTTTGCAGGCATAAAATTCACAGCATTTTTCCACACCTGGGGTGTCACAAGTGGGGCGAACAGCTGGCCATAGAAATGTACACCGCTGTACTCGTGTAAATACCGCTGCATCTGTGCATCAGCGTTCACCTGGACATGTGCATGTGACAGACTCAACCAGGACAGGGGCTTTTGGAGAAGATTGGGGGCAAGCCTCCTACCCACTGAGTATGGCCCATGGAGAAAGCAGATCATTCTATATTGATGGACAACCACCTAACTACTTGCCGACCAGCCACCACAGTTGTACTGGGGCAGGCTGGCACGGCTGCGCGAATCGCCGTAATTGTACGCCGACCGCTTCAAGAAGCTATAGGGGGTGCACACGCAGAGCCGATACGCGTGGCCAGCGGCCGCGACATCCGCCGGCCACCCACGATCACTCCTCAGGGAGCCAGAACGGGGATCCGTCAGTGTAAACAGGCAGATACCCATTCTGACAGGGGAGGAGAGGGAGATCTGCTGTTCCTAGTGATCAGGAACAGCGATCTCTCTCCTCCTCTAGTCCGTAAACTCCCCCCCCCCATTTATACTGTAATCTGTGGCTATTATTAACACTGATCGATGTATAAATGTCAATGGTCCCAAAAAAGTGTCAAACGTGGGGGGGGGGGGTGATTTATTGTAGCAAAAAAGTAAAAGACAAATGTATTTATTTTTTCAAAATTGTCTGTCTTTTTGTTTACAGCGCAACAAATAAAAACCGCAGAGGTGATCAAATGCCACCAAAAGAAAGCTCTATTTGTGGGGGAAAAAAGGACATCAATTTTGTTTGGGTACAACATCCCACATCCGCGCAATTGTCAGTTAAAGCGATGCAGTGCTGTATGGCAAAAAATGGCCTGGTCATTAAAGCGGAGGTCCACACAAAAATGGAACTTCCGCTTTTCGGAACCCTCCCCCCCTCCGGTGTCACATTTGGCACCTTTCAGGGGGGAGGGGGGTGCAGATACCTGTATAATACAGGTTTTTGCACCCAGTTCCGGGCGTAGACCCCCGCAGAGTCTACGCCACTTCCCATCTCCCCCAGCTGTCTTCTGGGAGACACACGGGTCCCAGAAGACAGCAGGGACCATTTGGGTTGCGCAGCGCGACTCGCGCATTCGCAGTAGGGAAGCAGGAAGTGAAGCCGCAAGGCTTCATTTCCTGATTCCCTTACCGAAGATGGCGGCGGCAGCACCCGAGGACTGAGGGATGGGTCGGCCTCGGGTGCCGACATCGCGGGCACCCTGGACAGGTAAGTGCCCTTATTTTAAAAGTCAGCAGCTGCAGTATTTGTAGCTGCTGACTTTAAAAAAAAAAAAAATTCGGCGGACCTCCGCTTTAAGGGGACAAATCTTTCCAGTCCTTAAGTGGTTAAAGTGATTGTAACGTTTTTTGTTTTTTTTAAAATAACAAACATGTTATACTTACCTGCTCTGTGCAAGGGTTTTGCACAGAGTGACTCCGATCCTCCTTTTCTGGGGTCCCCCGGCAGCGCGCCTGGCTCCTCCTCTTCGGCGAGTGCCACCTCGGAAAGCCGCTTTCCATGGGGCACATTGACACAGATAGCAGGACTCGGCCCCGCCCCCGGCTCCCGTGTCACTGTATTTGATTGACAGCCGTGGGAGCCAATGGGCAATCTATCCAATAAAGACCCGAGACAGCGGCTGGAGCTGCTGGGCTCATCCTCGATGCTGGAAAAATCGGGTTCAGGTAAGATAAAAGGGGGGCTCTGGGGGGCTGCTGCAACACAGAAGGTTTTCCACCTTAATGCATAGTATGCATTAAGGTGAAAAACCATGAGACTTTACAACTCCTTTAATGGACGCCTAAAGCGTGGTTTGGATTACTTCTCTGAAGAAGGACAATAAAGCTTCCCTTCTGGAAAGGCTGAAATGAGGTAATATTAATCTTGTACAGGTTCAGGTCAGAGGGAATATGGTGGCCCTCCTGCAGACTGGGTTGGAGAGGCTCCTTCACTTGGGACAGAAATATTTATCAACTAGAGATCAATGAAGATAAATTAATTCCACCTTTTCAGACTGCTGGAATATTGTAGGAGGTTGTCTCATAGACTGTTACTGGATAGTCTGAGGTGGGGTGGGGTTTGTTATGTGTTTATTGTTAAGTAGGTCTTTCCCATTGTTCTATTGTTTCTGTCTGTCTGATTATTTCTTGGAGATGAGATTAATCTTGTGACCACTTTAACCGCTTGCCGACCGCCACACGAGGATTTACGTCGACTGAATGGCACGGTTGCACAAATGGGCGTATATATACGTCCCCTTTAATTTGCCGGCTGTGTGGTCACGCGCGCCACTGGCGGCATGCTCGCGACCCTGAAGACACAACATCTCCCCGTTCTGCCTAGTGACATGTCACTGATCGTCTGTTCCCTGTCATCGTGAACAGCGTTCAGTGATGTGTCACGGCAAGCCACGCCCCTAAACTCAGCCTAAACTGAGGAAAAAATAATGTTTTTTTATATATTTTTTGGGGAAATTTATTATAGCAAAAAGTAAAAAAATATTGAATTTTTTTAAAATTGTCGCTCTATTTTTGTTTATAGCACAAAAAAATAAAAATCGCAGAGGTGATCAAATACCACCAAAAGAAAGCTCTATTTGTGGGAAAAAAAGAACGTCAATTTTGTTTGGGAGCCACGTCGCACGACCGCGCAATTGTCAGTTAAAGCGACGCAGTGCCGAATCGCAAAAAGGGTCCGGATCTTTGGCCAGCCAAATGGTCCGGGGCTTAAGTGGTTAACTTGTCACCAAATTATTGTAGGATGTTATGTTTGTTGATTAACTTACTGTTCAATTAATTTACGGTTTTGGTGTTTGAAGTTTGCATTATCATGCCAATATCTTCAAGAGGGGAATGTCCTCCTGTGGGGTATAAAGCATGTGTCTGAATTTCAATAAAGAATCATTCCTTTGTTTCTAACCCAACATCTTGCCTGTGTACGATGCTTGGGGTAAAAAGGGCTGGTATTAGCTCTCGGTCTGCTCGGAACGGTTTGGAGGAAAGAAGACATTGGTTTGGCAGAAGGAAGCACCCAAACAGGGTGCCAAAATGGTTTTGTCACAGTGCATATGTCATATTTCCTGAACCCAAAACTACTTCAGGAAATATAATGCATGCACTTGGGAGGATAAATGGCAACACATAGCAGCATTGGCGCTTAGTACAGGGGCGGTTAGCCATTCACTCCCATTGGCTGGCTGTGCACCCCACCTGCAGGACATCAGGTGTGGGAAAACACTGGGAAATGTAAGATTTAGGAATCTTGGGAAACATCCTTGTGCATGAGGCCTAATCCCTCTAGAAAAAATAGCAATCCACTTCCTGGTATGTGAGGGTGACAAGGAGCTCCTGTGCCAAAACCCAACCAGCTATATATCTGCAGTGAGAGGTCCCAGGCATTGCTGCCTCTGCCAGCTAGTCTCAGGAGATTTGGAATAAGAATGGTGATGTCACTGCTGTGCTGCTCACTGTTCTCCTTACTGGAGGCTCTGATATGAGGAAGCAAAGTCCTGCCTCTACCAAGATGGCCGCCTCTACACGGAGACACAAGTTATTGCTGGGGAAATAATCAGCAACAGAAAGACACAAGACAATACTGGTGACCAGTCCTTTGCTCTCTACCTGCATTATTTTGGGAACAGCTTCCAGAGATCATTTGCTCTTTATTCGTGAAATAACGGGTCTCATTTCCCCAATGTATCTGGCAAGCATTATTTCAGACTGTCAGTACTGCCTCTCACCATCCAACCAGACTCTTATATTCCTTGCCTTACTCTACAATTTGACTAGCAGTTGTATGCCCTAAATGAGATGGTCATAGATTGTGAGATGAACAGGAGAAGAATAAGACACTTCAGTACCAAGATGAAAGTTTAGGACATCCCTTTTAATAAATGAACGAAAAGCCATTCGTTGTCAGGACATCCTGACAAGGATCCAGCAAAAATAATTTCTATAATGCAGAATAGTAACATTACAGTCAGCTATCTGAAGCATGTCCATCTGCTCCCAGGCATTAAATGAACCACATCTTCATCAGAATTGGTCAGCACTGGATTTCACAGACACGGATAAAGAATTCTAAGACAAGCATGCATCAATATGACAATGTGTGGATCAAGAACAAAATCACAATAAAGTATCAAGACTTTTTGTTAGTGTAAAGATAACGAGAGAAAATGGAAACATAACATGAACTCTGAGACGACATCGGGCTCAGGCAGCATAAGATAAAGAAACTCACACAATCCAACACATATGATGGTAAAAAAGACATTATATACTAGGATGGGAAAGGAGAAGGAAGGTCACTGGACAATAAAACAACAGGAAGTAAAAAATTTAATGTAGAGACCAGGAAACTAGAAAGAAGGACTTTGGTGGTAATGACAGTAGAAGATAGGGGACATACTTTACATATATACATGGACACATCGGAGATCAGGCGGAACTGGAGATGAGAAGAAAGAACACTACTGGTAATGACATTGGCAGGCATGGGAGCATACTATACATAACCTGACAAGGGACACACTGGAGATCAGGAGGGATGGGAGAGAAGGAAGAACACTGGTGGAAAAAACAGTAGAAGACCTGAGATGAACGCATGGGAGATCAGAAGGACCGGGAGAGGAGAAGTAAATACACTGGTGGAAATAAAAGTAGAAGACAGAGGAACATACATAATCTGACATGGGCACATTGGAGACCGGAGGGATGGGAGAGGAGAAGGTAGGACACTGGTGGAAATAACAATAGAAGACAAGGGAACATACATGTTCTGAGATGGACACATTAGAGGTCAGAAGGGATGGGAGAGAGGAAGGAAGGATACTGGTAGAAATTAATGTAGAAGAGAGATGAACATACTGTATATAACCTGAAATGGACACATTGGAGATAGGGAGGGATGGGAGAAGAGAAGGTGGAACACTGGTGGAAATATCAATAGAAGACAGTAGAACATCCAAGTCCTAAGATGGACACATCAGAGGTCAAAAGGGATGGGAGAGGAGAAGGACACTTGTGGTATTAAAAGACAAGGAAGCAATCACACCCTGACACGATCACAATAGAAATCAGGAGGAATGGGAGAGGAGAAAGAAAGATGATGGTAGACAGGAGGAAAAACCTGACAATCATACCGTAATAAAGACAAGGAGAAACATGAGCAGAGATGGAAAAACATATGGCAGAACGCAGAACAAAAGCTGTTGACAATTTGGTGACTCTGAATGAAGAAATATGAATAGGGACTAATGTTACCTGTTCCAAACTCTCATCTTCATTGAGGGTCCCGGAGACACCATTGCTGCTGATGGGGATCTCCATGGTGGCAGCTTTACTCATAATTCCTTCAGACATGGTGACCCTGCAGAACATGATGGGAGATAATCACACATATGACACATACATGCCACAATTAGGGATGAGCTTCATGTTCGCGTCAAACACACGTTCGACTTGAACATCGGTCGTTCGATGAAGAATAAACGTTATGGTCCATTCGCGCTAAATTCATGTTGCACGACACGGCCCATAATTCACTGCAGAATCGCAGTGCATTGCTGGCTGATGATTGGCCAAGCATGCACTATGACCCGCATGCTTGGCCAATCACAGCGCAGAAAAAATGGAGAGTCGTAATTGGCCAAAGCCAGGGTGGCTTTGGCCAATTATGGCTCAGGGGGTTTAGTACACGCCCCACACTATATAAGGCCGCCTGGAAGTCGGCCTTGTGTAGTGTGTTGGCGTTTGTGAAAGAGAGAGTTACAGAGAGAGAGAGACAGTGTCATTTATATTGAGTTAGATAGAGCAGGCAGGTGAGTCAGTTAGCTGCTGTTACAGCGTGTAGAGGATATATATGCATCCTAGGTGTTGTATATATATTTATACACTGTATTCAGTTTAGCTAGATCCGTTCCTGTTAGTCTCTATACTGTGACAGGCAGGCCGGTGATTGTGCTAGCTGCAGACAGTCAGTGTTTCACTTACTACTGTGTGCTTTGCATAGCGATCACCTAAGGCCCCATGCACACAGGGCGTTTTTGCAGCTGCTGTTAGCAGCGTTAGACGTTTTTTTTTACAGCTGCAAAACGCCCATCCATGTTATTCTATTGTGTCATGCACACATAGAGCTTTTATGAGCTCCAAGTGGCATAGGCATTTTCCAGCTGCAAAAAAAACCCAAGACCAGTGCGTTCTGGAGCTCCAGGTTCGAGCTGCAAAAACGCCCAACGAAAACGCGCAAAAACGCTGCAATTGCGTTTTTGAGATCCACCTTTTTTTTTTTCTTTAAAAAGGTAAAAAAATGTTTACAAAACATGGACAGGCGTTTTTAAGCTGTAAAAAACGCGGCTGTAAAAATGCCCTGTGTGCATGGGGCCTAAAGCTCACCTGGATACAGTTATTCTCTATACTGTGACAGGCAGGCCGGTGATTGTGCTAGCTGCAGACAGTCAGTGTTTCACTTAGGGCTCTTTCACACGGACGGACAAGCCAGACCTGAACGGATGCTCCATGTACCCCTATGGAGCCACGGATGTCAGCGGTGACATGTCCGCTGACATCCGACCCGCTCCGATCCGCCAAAGTGTGACGGAGGAAAACCCTACTTTTCCATCCGTCTGCGGATCAGATGACAACGGACTCTACGGTCTGTCGTCATCCGATCCCCCATGGGGGAGAGCGACGCTCTGACAGGTCGGTCCCTGCACAGTGTGCGGAGACAAACCTGTCATCTGCCTGCTCAGCGGGGATCGACGGAGCGATCCCCGCTGAGCAAAGCGGAGCCGGCTCACGGACACGGATCGTGTGAAAGGGGCCTTAGTGTACTACTATGTGCTTTGCATAGCATTCACCTAAAGCTCACCTGGATACAGTTATTCTCTATACTGTGACAGGCAGGCCGGTGATTGTGCTAGCTGCAGACAGTCAGTGTTTCACTTAGTGTACTACCGTGTGCTTTGCATAGCATTCACCTAAAGCCTAAATTTTTGATGCAATACTTTGCAACAGGGCTCATTGCTGCGCTCTAAGTACAGTATCTGTGAGGGGTTGCAGTGTTGGGGCACCAGCACCAGTGCCTAAGGCCCAAATTTTCAGCCCCTGTTCAACAGGGGCATGCAATTACAATTCTTGATCTAATAATTCACAGCAGGGCCCATTCCTGCACCCACCAAGAGTAACTGTGAGGGCTTACAGTGTTGTGACACCAGCACCACCACCAAAGGCCCAATTTTTTCTACCACTGTTCAACAGTGGCATGTAAATACAATTCCTGATATAATAGTTGACAGCAGGGCCCATTCCTGCGCCCACCAAGAGTAACTGTGAGGTCTCACAGTGTTGTGGCAACACCAACACCTAAGGGACAAATTTCTGCAGAGTATATACGGCAGGCCCCTACTTACAAACATCCAACTTACAAACGACTCCTACTTGCAAATGGAAGAAGACAACAGGAAGTGAGAGGAAATCTACCCCTAGGAAGGGAAATTCTATCCTGTTAGATTTAATTTGGGAAAACGGTATCTCCTCTCTACTGATGCTTTATCACCAATCCTTGTTTCAATAAAAACCCAAAATTTTCCAAAAACATTTGTCATTGGGACGGAAAGTGAGGTGAAATGTTCTGAACAGGGGCACAGACAGCAAAACAAATGTTACAGGGGTGATAACCCTTCCCTATGTTTTCCAAAAAGCTTACAAATATATTTTTTGGCTAGAGCTACACTTAAAAAATGTACCTGTTCCAAATTACAAACAGATTCTACTTAAGAACAAACCTACAGTCCGTGTCTTTTTTGCACCGCCTGTATACGGCTGTTCAGAGTATATAGGGCCTTTATTTTGGGTGCGGGGTTCCCCTTAATATCCATACAAGACCCAAAGGGGCTGGTAATGGGCTGGAATAGGGGGGGGGGGGGTGATGGGGTAGCTATGCCATTTTTCTCAATGATTTTCATCCATATTGCTGGGACCAGACATTACATTGAAACCGCAAGCAGTTTTAAATGGCTTTTTTTCCTTTAGAAGTGTCATTTTGTGCAGGGACAGTTTTAAACATGGGAAACACATGGCACTTCACAGGCATACTTTAGAAAAAACAATCGTTTTAAAAGATTATTTTACATGTCCCCTCGGGCAGGATCCGGGTCCCCAAACCCTTTTTAGGACAATAACATGCATATTAGGCGTTATAATTAGCACTTTAGATTTCGCGTCCATTGTATTTAATAGGGTTCTAACGTTCGTGCGAACGTTCCGTCCGTTCGAAGGTTCTGGTGCGAACCGAACGGGGGGGTGTTCGGCTCATCCCTAGCCACAATCATATATTTCATTGTGTCTTTTGGACTCATATCCAATATATACTGGTATTGGTTGTTTCGGATTACCCCTCCTGGCTTTGTTCAGCTATGTATAGTCTGGCCACATTAATGGATGGAGGAACAAATTGTATCTCAGTAACTGGGGGTGTAATTTCAGGTTTGACCTATGAATGGATTCTTAACAGGCAATGATTTTTCAACTTCCTGAAAACTTCATCTTCCTGAAAAGTATTTATGTGATGAGATCAATTCCACTTTTCTGGAGAGGGAATGAAGCGTTAAAGCAGGCCTAAATCAGTTTAGGTCCTCTACCTTCCCTTGCTGCTCTAATACAAGACCACTGTAAGGCCCCTTTCACAGATCCGGAACTGCTCAGTAGAGATCAGCAGAGCTGGCAGACGACAGGTCCGTGTCCTCTGCGCTTATGCAAAGCGGACACGGCCACAGCCCACTCTGCTCTATGGGCAGTCAGATGTAAACAGACCAGTTGTCCGTTTACACCCGACTGGCCTATCTGATCCGGCCAGATGGAGGGGAACTAATCCCACCTCCGTTTGATTTTGCCAGATCGGAGGTAAGTGGGGTAAATGGACACAAGTACGTTTCTATCTGACTGCCCATAGAGAAAGTCCAATTGGGTCTGAACAGGTCGGACCCAATCATACGGCCCTTGTGAAAGGGGCATAAGACCACTGAAATACCACCTAGCTAGAGCCTCCAACCCATTTGCAGCTTCCCTGAAAGTTTCAGATTTTGTTTGCAGGCAAGTCCTGTGTGAGAGTTACGGGCAGTTTCATACTCTTACATCCACTTCCCTGTAACTGCAGTTGTGCAGGGAGTCCACATATACCAGTACATAGGCACCAAAGTTAGACGCAGTGAACCTGGTCAGACATACATCCTTCCCTTCGCTGCTGTACATGTCTGTGTAATGACTCTTGTGCTGAGGGGTGTGGCTGTTACACAGCTCTGCCAACACAGAGCACTGCAGTGTGAGGGCAGGAAGCAGTATTTTCACTAAGAGAAAAAGGAATTTTAGAGCATTTCCTAGCAAATTAATTTACAATTCATAAAATGCAGGAGTAGAGAACTATAAATGGATAAAAAGGTGCAAGACTTCAATAGGTTGTTAACATCACAGAGGGTTTTGGTGCATTTGAGAATTGGTAGATGTGTCACTGGTATTCTTATTGAGGTACCCATATTTGGTTATTCTAACTAACAGACTGATGGCTCAGTAGTAGGGTAAGACACATAGCTGCCAACTGTCCCTAATTTGGAGAGACTGTCTTTTCCCCAATCGTTCTGTCCCTCCCTCTTTCTTGGACCTCCATGATGCCATCACGCCGGATGGCTCTGTGATCAGGGAAACACACCTGTGCAGGCTACAACTGACCAGGATTAGAGAAGCACTAATTTGCAGAATTACAGGCAAGTATGTGTGCAGGGGTATCTACTGGGCCTACAGTCAGGCAGGAGTGCCAGCAAAAGTCACTTGCAGCACAGAGGTGCTAGACAGGAAACAGGAGTATAGTTGGCGCACACAAGGAGCCTTGGAAAGGGAGGATACCCATTGGCACCGATAGGGGAACCCAGTCTGCCAGCACATACAGTGACATTTTGAAAAAATGGGAAGGACACGTATACTGGGAGTGAAAGGCGCTGCGTACCCCGAAAATTTACAGAAGAATAGGAAGTTTTCCCCAAGGGGCTTTTGACAGCAACATTCCGAAAGTAATTTACAATAATGCATATTAAAAATGTATTGTGTATAAACATTAAGTACAGTCCCAACATATATATACTCCGGTAAAAACATGTGTAAATAACCACACAGAATTAAGACCCAAAATTGCCATACAGTTTTAACATTTCACATGCATCTGTATAAATATCCTGACGTTTTGGGCCCTTGGAAGGGCAAAAGCACAGAGTCTAAGCAGCAACCTTGTCTTCACCAGAGGTCGGGATAGTGGAGGCGGGTTTTGCTGTAGACAATTGCCAGCTTGAGGCTCTCTGACTCAAGCAGGCAGCCATTAAGAAGGGAGTACTGATATGCAGGTAAGAGTCCCTTAGAGCGTGGAGATGCTGGGAACATCTGTCAGTTGGTAGTACAGCTCAAGCTGGCAGCGGTGCACCCAAGTAATGCACAGAAACACAGAAAAGACTAGAAGTGGGCAGTAGTGCACAGAAACACAGAAGAATCATTAGAAGTAGGCAGTAGTGCACAGAAACTCAGAAGGATCACTAGAAGTAGGCAGTAGTGCACAGAAACACAGAAGAATCACTAGAAGTAGGCAGTAGTGCACAGAAACTCAGAAGGATCACTAGAAGTAGGCAGTAGTGCACAGAAACACAGAAGAATCACTAGAAGTAGGCAGTAGTGCACAGAAACACAGAAGAATCATTAGAAGTAGGCAGTAGTGCACAGAAACTCAGAAGAATCATTAGAAGTAGGCAGTAGTGCACAGAAACTCAGAAGGATCACTAGAAGTAGGCAGTAGTGCACAGAAACTCAGAAGGATCACTAGAAGTAGGCAGTAGTGCACAGAAACACAGAAGAATCATTAGAAGTAGGCAGTAGTGCACAGAAACTCAGAAGGATCACTAGAAGTAGGCAGTAGTGCACAGAAACACAGAAGAATCATTAGAAGTAGGCAGTAGTGCACAGAAACTCAGAAGGATCACTAGAAGTAGGCAGTAGTGCACAGAAACTCAGAAGGATCACTAGAAGTAGGCAGTAGTGCACAGAAACTCAGAAGGATCACTAGAAGTAGGCAGTAGTGCACAGAAACACAGAAGGATCACTAGAAGTAGGCAGTAGTGCACAGAAACTCAGAAGGATCACTAGAAGTAGGCAGTAGTGCACAGAAACTCAGAAGGATCACTAGAAGTAGGCAGTAGTGCACAGAAACACAGAAGAATCATTAGAAGTAGGCAGTAGTGCACAGAAACTCAGAAGGATCACTAGAAGTAGGCAGTAGTGCACAGAAACACAGAAGAATCATTAGAAGTAGGCAGTAGTGCACAGAAACTCAGAAGGATCACTAGAAGTAGGCAGTAGTGCACAGAAACACAGAAGGATCACTAGAAGTAGGCAGTAGTGCACAGAAACACAGAAGGATCACTAGAAGTAGGCAGTAGTGCACAGAAACACAGAAGGATCACTAGAAGTAGGCAGTAGTGCACAGAAACACAGAAGGATCACTAGAAGTAGGCAGTAGTGCACAGAAACTCAGAAGGATCACTAGAAGTAGGCAGTAGTGCACAGAAACTCAGAAGGATCACTAGAAGTAGGCAGTAGTGCACAGAAACACAGAAGAATCATTAGAAGTAGGCAGTAGTGCACAGAAACTCAGAAGGATCACTAGAAGTAGGCAGTAGTGCACAGAAACTCAGAAGGATCACTAGAAGTAGGCAGTAGTGCACAGAAACACAGAAGGATCACTAGAAGTAGGCAGTAGTGCACAGAAACACAGAAGGATCACTAGAAGTAGGCAGTAGTGCACAGAAACTCAGAAGGATCACTAGAAGTAGGCAGTAGTGCACAGAAACTCAGAAGGATCACTAGAAGTAGGCAGTAGTGCACAGAAACTCAGAAGGATCACTAGAAGTAGGCAGTAGTGCACAGAAACTCAGAAGGATCACTAGAAGTAGGCAGTAGTGCACAGAAACACAGAAGGATCACTAGAAGTAAGCAAAATTGCACAGGAACACAGGGCAGGCTGCAGACTAGGAGACTAGGAGACTAGGAGTACAGAAGGAGACACTGAAGCAGGCACACAAACAGTCTCCTGCGCTTGGAAGTTTGGTCTCTTAGTGACACAACCAGAGTGTTCCGTAGGAAAGGAAATGACCAGGAATCTTGCTGCCCTCCTCAGAATAATTGGTATTCTTTAAGACTAAAATGTAAAAGGAAAAAAGAGGGCGCACCGACCTAGTGCATTACCAATGGCTAGGTTTATTAAAAGTAAGTTAAAAGATTACAAATACTCACAAAGCAAGTATGATAGTAGGCACATAACCATTCCATCAAAGGGGATTGCCTCCTGCTGGAACCAGATGACCAGAGAGTCCAGACGACAGATATTACAGCTACGGCTGACGCGTTGCGAGGGCGCACCCTCTTCCTCAGAGCCAAAAAGTGATAGTCCTAGTCTGCAGGCTGCAGACTAGGAGTACAGAAGGAGACACTGAAGCAGGCTGCAGACTAGGAGGGCACAGGTGTCAGTAACATACGGCAGGCTAAAACCCACAGGGAATCACAGAGATGCAGGAAAGCTGTCAGAGCTACACACAAGTGAAGAAGAGGCACACTGGCAGGAACACTCAGGGGGTTATTTACGAACAGCAAATCAACTTTGCACTACAAGTGCACTGCAATTGCACGTGAAAGTGCACTGAAAGTGCACTTGGAAGTGCACTTGGAAGTGCAGTCGCATTAAATCTAAGGGGTGGATCTAAAATGAGGGTAAGTTCTGCTGATTTTATCATCCAATCATGTGCAAGCTAAAATGCTGTTTTTTATTATCCTTACATATCCCCATCACATCTACATCGACTTTTCTTCCAAGTGCACTTTCAGTGCACTTGTAGTGCAAAGTGGATTTGCCTTTAGTAAATAACCCCCTCAGAGTCACTGGGGGTAGGCTGGATGACAGTGAGAACACTGAAGGTATGAGGATCACACTGGTAGGCTCTGAAAGACACTTGAGAAGTATTGGGAACAAGGAGGTCCAGCTACAGAAACACTTGGAAACTCAATTTTTGGGGTCACTCAATCATTTGGAAAGTCAGGGATACTTGGCAACTCAAAATCTCAGGGCAATTCAGAATCAATTGGAAAGTCAGGAACACCAAGAAACTTGGATTTTCGGGGTCAATTGGGACTTCTCAGGAAGTGAAGTACACTGGGAAATTCAACATTTTGGGGTCACTGGGAATCTCTTGGAAAGTCAGGGACATTAGGAAACTTATAGAAACAATGGGGAGCCTGAAGCTGGGACACTAGCAGTTGCTCAAGCAAAGCCTTAGAAAATGAGACTAGATTAAAAGAGAAGTATGGGAATGGGTTTTTTTCTTCAATCATACCTACCTAGGTGGATGCAGCATTGGTCTGATGCTGCCTCTGTCCCCCGCCGGCTCTAAGATTGAGAACCAAGTGATCAAACGTGATCCACAGGAGAAGTACAGGCAAATGAGCTTTGGCTGTACTTCTCCTTTAATTCGAATACAAGATGGACTAGCTGGGCTGAGACTGAGCACATAGGTAAATGAATCAAGAGCAGGCGAATAACAAGCCTTGTAGGATAACTGCTATCAGCACAACCTTGCAGATTAAAGCTATTGAACTACATGTACCAGCATGACTGCTTGTCTGTGGGAATGTAACTGACAGATTAGCAGATCTGTGACTCCCTAGTTGTCCACGAAGGAAAGCAACGGTCAAGGGACTTTGTATGAGGAATGTCTCTTAACAGATAAATAAATGTAAAAAATGCATGGTATTGAAAATGTATTTGGGAATTAAAGTAAAAAGTTCCATAATTGAAAATACATGATGCGATTTAATAATGTCATAACAAGCCAAAAAATAAAAAATAAATAAAAAAAGGGGGGGGGGGGTTGTATATCGCATATAATAAATACAATAAATTCATAACATAGGTATGTCTTGCCATGGTGAAACTCATCTTGCATAATATATGGTCTCAGTGTATTTTTTTTTTTTTTACAATAATTTTTTTTTTTTTATTATTTATTGCAATTTTTATTTTATTTTTTCTAGCCCTGTTGGGGGGGCTTTGGTGAGATATCAGGGGTCTTAACGGACCTCTGACATCTCCCCTTTGAGACAGAGAAAGGGACTAAGGACACAGATTCCCCAGTCCCTTTCTCAGCTGCACTGAAAATGAATGGAGAGGAGACAACGGCTCCTCTCCATTCATAAACTGAAGCATCGTAAACACACAGGTTACAATGTTTCAGTTATATGAATGAACAGAGTCAGTAATCACTGACTCTGTTCATTCGGAAAAGGTAGGAGCCGGGTTTAGCGGCTCCTTCCTCCGCTCTCCATCCTGACAGAGGGAAGCGGAGGAGGATATGGAGGGTGGCACGGAGCTGAGGACAGCAGCAGCGAGGAGGGGGGAGAGCAGAATAACGGAGGACAGCAGCAGCATGGAGGGGGGAAACGGAGCGCAGGGGGGGGGGGAGGGCAGAATAACGGAGGACAGCAGCAGCATGGGTGGGGGGGGACACGGAGCGCACGAGGGAGAGCAGAATAACGGAGGACATCAGCAGCATGGAGGGGGGACACGGAGCGCACGGGGGACAGCAGAATAACGGAGGACATCAGCAGCATGGAGGGGGGGGGACACGGAGCGCACGAGGGAGAGCAGAATAACGGAGGACATCAGCAGCATGGAGGGGGGGGGGGGGACACGGAGCGCACGGGGGAGAGCAGCACGGATGGGGGAACTGGAGTAGGATACAGGGACAGTCAGCGGTGATCGGTGCGGCTTTGGGGGGAGTTACAAGCACCGATCACCGCTGTATAGATTTCACTAAAACAGCTGAAAAGAGGGGGGGGGGGTCGGGAGAAGCTGTCGGGCTGTATTGAAATCTATACAGCGGTGATTGGTGCTTGTAACTCCCCCCGCCGCACCGATCATCACTGACTGCCCAAGTATCGGGTGAAGCATCGGAGCATTTTCCCTGAGTACAAGTACTCGGGGAAATGCCTGGTATCGGTACCGATACCGATACTAGTATCGGTATCGGGACATCCCTAATTATTATGCAATGTTATGACATATGTCTATATTATGCAAGACGAGTTTCACCATGGCAAGACAGTTTGATCTATACAGCCTATATTCCTTATGTATTATGTAATTATTACCATGTTAGTTTTTTATACTATATTATAGAAGAAACTTTTTTTTTACCAGTCATGTGCTGATTTTTATAATGTCAATACAGTACAACTTGATTTTTACAACCTATATTCCCTATTTTAGTTGTTCATATGAATATTATGATGTACCTATATTATTAATGTATTGTATTATATGTGATACACTGCCCCCCCTTGTTATGACATTATTAACCATTTGCCGCCCGCCCTATTGCAAAATGACGGTGGCAAAGTGGTTTGAATATCTTGACTGGGCGTCATATGACGTCCTCAGGATATTGAGCCGCTGCGCGCCCCCGGGGGCGCGCATCGCGGCGATCGTTGTTGCGGGATGTCAGTCTGACACCCCACAACACCGATCTAGGTAAAGAGTCTCCGACGGAGACTCTTTACCACGTGATTAGCCGTGTCCAATCAGACGCGAGTAGAGGAGAGCCGATCGGCTGCTCCTCTGACTGCTCCTCTGACAGGGGGGGTTTGTGCTAATCGATTATCAGCGCAGCCCCCCCCAGGATGCCCACACTGGACCACCAGGGATGCCAGCAGGGATGCCCACCACCAGGTATGCCACCCTAGACCACCAGGGATGCTAATCAGTGCCCCTAATGGATGCCAATCAGTGTCCACAATGGGCATCACTGATTGGCAGGCATTGTTTGGCACTGATTGGCATCCATTAGTATAACACATTACAGTACAGTGCCACCTATCAGTGCCCATCCATACCACCTATCAGTGCCCATCCATGCCCATCCGTGCCACCTATCAGTGCCCATCCATGCCGCCTATCAGTGCCCATCCGTGTCGCCTATCCGTGCTGCCTATCCGTGCCGCCTATCTGTGCCCATCCGTGCCGCCTACCAGTGCCCATCCGTGCCGCCTATCTGTGCCCATCCGTGCCGCCTATCTGTGCCCATCCGTGCCGCCTATCTGTGCCCATCCGTGCCGCCTATCTGTGCCCATCCGTGCCGCCTATCTGTGCCGCCTCATTGGTGCCCATCAGTGCCGCCTCATTGGTGCCCATCAGTGCCCGTCAGTGCAGCCCCATTAGTGAAGGAGAAAACGTACTTATTTACAAAGTTTTGTAACTGAAACAAAAAAAAACAAAAAACGTTTTTTTCAAAATTTTCGGTCTTTTAAAAAAAAAAAATTGCAGAAAATAAAAAAAATCGCAGAGGTGATCAAATACCACCAAAAGAAAGCTCTATTTGTGGGAACAAAATGATAAAAATTTAGTTTGGGTACAGTGTAGCATGACCGCGCAATTGTCATTCAAAGTGCAACAGCGCAGAAAGCTGAAAATTGGTCTGGGCAGGAAGGTGTATAAGTGCCCAGTATGGAAGTGGTTAAATCGCATCATGTATTTTCAATCATGGAACTTTTTAATTTCAATATTTCTTTATTATTTTCAGTAAAGTGAACAAGATATACATTTGTTACAATATGTCGGATGTTCCGACTGGAGCAAGTGAAATCAACATTTATAACGTAGAGTTAACTTTAACCACTTGCCGACTGCCTAACAAAGATATACGTCGGCAGAATGGCACGGGCAGGCAAAGCAACGTACCTGTACGTTGCTTTGAATCGGCCGCCTAGCGCGCGCGCAGCCGCAAGCTCCGTGCCCGCGGGACCCGCGGACTCGATGTCTGTCGGTGTCCCGTGATCGTGTCACGGAGTGGCAGAACGGGGAGATGCTTATGTAAACAAGGCATTTCCCTGTTCTGCCTAGTGACAGGACAGCAATGTCACTTGTAGCCCAGCCCCCTCACAGTTAGAATCACACCCTAGGACACACTTAACCCCTTCCTCACCCCCAGCCTATGGCATTAGGGTGTGCACCCCAAAATGCAAACACACATGCGTGTATGTATATGTATGTATGTATGTATGTATGTATGTATGTATGTATGTATGTATGTATGTATGTATGTATGTGTATATATATATATATATATATATATATATATATATATATTATTATATATATTATACACACACACTCTAAATAAATGTAAACATTTTAAAAGTTTTTATTATTATTTTAGTATTTCATTTTTTTTACAATTTTATTTATATTTTTTTTATTGTTTTTTAAAAATTCTTAGAAGCTTTGGTGAAATATCAGTAGGGGGAATCTGCGCTGCACAGGGCGATTAGGGTGTGCCCAGGCACATCCGGCACACCCCCTGCGCACGCCTGTGTTAACCCCTTCCCTGCCAGTGTCATTTACACAGTAATCAGTGCATTTTTATAGCATTGATCGCTGTATAAATGTGAATGCTCTCAAAATAGTGTCAAAATACCAGTCAATATCGCAGTCACAATAAAAATCGCTGATTGCCGCCATTACTAGTATAAAAAAAATAATAAAAATGCCATAAAACTAACCCCTATTTTGTAAACGCTATAACTTTTGCGGAAACCAATCAATATACGCTTATTGCGATTTTTTTTACCAAAAATATGTAGAAGAATACATATCGGCCTAAACCGAGGAAAAAAAAAAAGTTTTTTTATATATTTTTTGGGGATATTTATTATAGCAAAAAAATTTTTTTTTTAAATTGTCGCTCTTTTTTTGTTTATATAGTAAAAAAATAAAAACCGCAGGTGATCAAATACCACCAAAAGAAAGCTCTATTTGTGGGAAAAAAGGACGTCAATTTTGTTTGGGTGCAATGTCGCACAACCGCGCAATTGTCAGTTAAAGCGACGCAGTGACGAACCACGAAAAATGGCCCGGTCATTGGGCAGCCAATTCTTCTGGGGCTGAAGTGGTTAATTCCCAAATACATTTTCAATAACATGCATCTTTTACATTATTTATCCTTAAGCGACATTCCGCATACAAAGTCCTATGACCGTTGCTTTCCTTCTTTTACGCGTATGTTAGGGATGAAGGTTTGTCACTGTGGTTTGTGTCAAGATCACTTCTTGTTTCTCTCCTTAGTTGTCCCGCTTATTTCTCTGATGTATAGACCTCTATAAAAAATAAAAAAGTACAATTTACCTAACAAAAGTGTTATACTGCACTGCAGTTACCGATTATCGGCGACCGGTTTTCACTTTTTTTTAAATTAGGGGTTTTACGCGGACGCGGCTCTTTACAGAGATCAGGGTCGCGCCGTGGTCAGTTTACCTACCAGTTTACACTGTGGTCAGTTTACCTGTCTCTGTCATCCGCTGCTACCTGCAGCTCTTCCTCTCACCTCCCCTCCCTGCCTGTCAGCTCTCACTAGCGCTGCTCTGCTCCTCTCCCTGCTGCTTCAAAACTACCTGACCTTTATATCATCCCCTCTGTCAGATAAAAATCTGTATCCTAGTGCCTGTGCTTTACAAAAAATAAAAAAAAAAGCCGATTCCCTCTTCCAGCGATCACGTGACTCCAGGCTCTCTCTGCCCCGCCTGACGTCAGCAGGGGAATCTCGGCCCCGCCCACTGGAGCTATCAGATGGGGAGAGCAGAGAGCCTAGAGTCACGTGATCGCTGGGAGATGCTGTTAAAACAGGTAGAAATTTGCTTTTTTTTTTTTATAAAGCATAGGCACTAGAATGCAGCTTTTTAACTAACAGAGGGGGATGATATAAAAATGAGATAGTGGCTTAACAACCACTTTAAAGTTCAAATCTAGATTGTGCCCAGATCAGGGTGGATTTGATTTAAATCACTAGTAAAAAGTCTTGATTTAAATCAACTCAATTTAAATCATAATTTTTAAATGGCAACTGTCATCTCTGTCCCGCTGCGGCTCCTCCTCTGACCCGCTGTTGGCTCACCGACAGTTCCATTCACATTAAATGGGACAGCTGGTGGTGCGGCAGTGACGCCACAAAGTGAGGGACATGGCGGCAGCATGTGAGTGGATACCCGCTAACAGGCGCTGCCATGATGGATCTGAAATGACAGGTGCTCTTTAAATGTAAGGACTCATTCTTGCTGGTAATTAGAATCTTTAATATTTGCAAACAAAATGAAGGTTTCCTATTTAGAATAATAAGCTATCAGGTTAGTAAAACAATGATATCATAATGGATAAAGCCCAGGTTCACACTGGGCTGCGGGAATGAAGCAGTGCGAGTTTAGCTGAACTCGCACGATTTCACTCCCGCTTGTCAGTCCCGATTTCGGCTGCGATTTCAGAGACATCTGTGCAGGTTTCTGCACTGCACAGATGTCAATGTAAATCGCAGACCAAAATCTCAAAAAATAGTACAGAAACGACTTTTTGAAATCGGCGCAGCGCCGCAGTTGCGGCGTCACACCGATTAGGACGGTGCCATTGCCGGCGATTTGACATGTCAAATCGCATGTCAAAACGCACCAGTGTAAAGCAGGGCTCAATCATACAGTTTGTAGTGTACATAGATTTGCAAAGCAATAGGATAAAGGAATATTCCTGAACTTTGTTTTATCTCATGGATACTGTGAAATTGTGTGAATGCATCAATGCAGTGCATGTTATCTCAGCTTGCAGAGCTTGGATTCACTGAATGAGGTTACCAAAAATGTAAATATTTCAGAATATAAAGCCTCATGCTACATAACTAAGCTCCATTTCATGCTAAATAAAATAAATTATTAATGTATCTTAAAACAGAAAAGTATCTTTTGATAGATTTTTACTCCAAAAGCATTTTATTAAAATTAATTTTAAAGATCAAAAAAAATCATAATAAAAAAAAAAAGAAATCAGATTAAAAAAAACGGAGTTCCATCCAAAAATGGAACTTCTGCTTTTCCGGTTCCCCCCCCCCCCCCTCCAGTGTCACGTTTGGCACCTTTCAGGGGGGGAAGATACCTGTATAATACAGGTATTTTCTCCCACTTCTGACGATAGATCGCCGCAGATTCCACAGTGATCTACACCATGTCCGGCCAGGGCCGCCATCAGGGGGGAACAGGCAATACCTGTAAGGGGCCTGAGCATCCCAAGGGGCCCGTTCGCACCCCATACATCAGTTTAGTGGATGGAACTGTTAGCATGTCAGGCAGCAGCCGGTGGTGGCGTGCCAGCAATAGTATACACAAGCCGCCACCTGTTTGCTCCTCCCCGTGTCCCCCCCTCCTCCCGAAGTTGATCCTGCACTCGCTCTGCTTCCTCCACTGCTGAGGCGGAGCCTGCTGCTGCTGCTAGGTTACAAGTATTGTGAATGATTGGGCGGGGCGGGACTCGGGAGGGGGTGTGGTCACTCTCGTCAGTGGTGGGAGTGGACCCAGCCCTCTCAGGTGCATGTATTGCAGATGGAAGACAGAGAGCAGCATGGAGAGTAAGTCACCAGTGTTTTGCTGTGCTGTAGATTGGAGTGGACCAGTGAAAATAGATGAGGATGAGAGTTACATTTTGGAGAGCCTCTTCACAATGTAACTCTCATCCCCACCCAGAATTATCCTCATCCATTTTCACAATGTAACTCACCGTGGCGGCCCGTCCATTATGGGCACCGACCCACCTATCCATGCGTCCAGCCCCTAATCTGCATGCAGGGCGGCAGACGCATGGATTCCAATGGGGGATTTTGAAGCACGTGATTGCCAGAGGCCCTAATTGGCTTTGAAATAGGGTGGGCTCAGGGCGCAGAGCACTGCGCCTGAAGCCCACCCAGTTGTGTGAGAATAGCGAATGAATATTCGCTATTGTAACACTGATTCTCATCCCGGCCAATCGGGAAGTGGGTCGCAAGACCCATTAACCGATTGGCTAAAAGGAGAAGTGATCCCATTGGCTGAGGAGGAGACGCATGGCCGAGGACCAAGAGACTGCCCCCAAGCCACCAAGTCCGATCCTCGGGCCCCTCCATGCAGAGTGCAGTCAGCTCCTCCTGTGGCTGCGGAAGAGAGCAGTACATGCCAATTGCCCCTGTGACACCTCATCGATTCACACCTACATCAATCCCCACCTGCCGCCGACCTCATCTGGCATCCCTGTGCCTGAAGCTTACACAGAGCCCCCTATTATCTCCAACACAGGGTTGGAGAGCCAGCGACCGAGTGGGGGGGGGGGGGTGGTGACAGGCAGGTGGTGGCGCGCTGGAGCAACGGGGGGGGGGGCAGGTCCATCTCCCACCCCCACCCCTACCAATAGAGCACCACCTGCCACTGAACTCCATCATCCTCATCCCCACCCAGAATCATCCATCCCTCTCCTGGAGAGGGATGCAGATAATTCTGGGTGGGTATGGGGATAAATTGGTATAAGAGTATTAAAATAAAAGTGGGTGAACCGAAGGACTCGGTGGGATGGCCAGTGGGCATATTCATTGGGGACAGCCAGTGGGTGGGCCCTGGGGCATGTCGGCGGTCAACCCCCAGGGGGCCTAGGCCTAATGCAGTGTAAGGGGCCCCAAATTTTCCTATGGCTGCCCTGTGTCCGCTGTCTTCTGGGAGACACACAGGTCCCAGAAGACATGTGAAAAATAGAGGGCGCTATACAATAGTGCAAACAATTAGGTGAATATAAAACTATACACAAATATATGCAATTGCTATATTAGAATGATGAGTCCATATCCGTGATGAAATCACCATTTGGTTGAGTAAAACACAACACAAAGTCCCAACATGTAGAAGACGTGAATAACGAAACGTACGTCGGCGGCGGTACCTGGTCACGTGTTTGTCCGACGCCAACTCCGGTGCTTTGGTTACTGTTCACGGCGGGTGGAACGCATGCCACCACGGAGGTGGAAGTGGAGTGGTATCCAGACGAGCCTGCAGCCCCAGTGCCGGGTAGGCACATTTTAATGTAAGAGGCCATTTGGCGCACTTTTATACCTTTGGATTTTTATAAATAAACAGTATTATGCAATGGATTTTCTCATTCCTGTTTACATATCCTACTTGTAACTCCGGGAAGAGGTTTTCGGATCTACTCCTGTCATATTGCTATGTGTGCAGGCACAATCCTGCTAAAGCATTTTCTGACTTTCTTTTTAAGTAACGAGGTCAGATATATCTGGTATGCACATTCATTATCTGTGCACTTTGGGTGTCGTTACCATTCAGTGTGTGGTGAAGGAATTTTTCACTTCAGCAAGATTTATTTCAGCAAGAAAATCTGTCATTGGATTGATTGGAACATTTATTTATTCTACATGTTGGGACTTTGTGTTGTGTTTTACTCAACCAAATGGTGATTCATCAAGGATATGGACTCATCATTCTAATATAGCAATTGCATATATTTGTGTATAGTTTTATATTCACCTAATTGTTTGCACTATTGTATAGCGCCCTCTATTTTTCATATAAGCTCAATAGAAGTTGTACACTTTATTTGCAGGGGAGCAGCTTTAGATAATCACTTTAATCACTTCATATATCACCATTTTAAGAATATTGTTTAAATTGGCGCGGAATTATTTTTCTAATCATCAGGTCCCAGAAGACAGCAGGGACCAGTGAGGACACGCAGCGTGACTCGTGCATGCGCAGTAGAGAACCAGGCTGTGAAGCCGCAAGGCTTCACTTCCCGATTCCCTTACTGAAGATGCTGGCGCCTCCACCCGGGAGCCGAGGGACAGATCGGCTTTGGGTGAGGACATCGCGGGCGCCCTGGACAAGTAAGTGTCCTAATATTAAAAGTCAGCAGCTGCAGTATTTGTACCTGCTGACTTTAAAAAAAAAAAAAAATGTTTTATTTATGTAGCAGGGTCTCTTTTACGACCCCAGGACAACGTTACCCAGAACCCCATTCGGCCCCAAGGCGGAGGTTCCACCGCAAAGACTCATGGGAGGGGTTACTTAAGGGAGAGGTGAGGCGGAGCTCGCTCTCTTGGGACACTGCGCGTCAAGCAACAAGTCATCCCGCGCGGATCGGCTGTGGAGCAAGGCCTGAAGCCCGAGGCCTTGCTTGAAGTCCAAAGAGCCTTCCACCATACTGCGGAGCCTGGGTGGATCCTGACCCGTCGTGATAGGACGTGAGTTGGATCGAGGACTCGATCGGAGCAGACGCTGTGTGCGACACACAGGAGGTGGAAGTCCCAGGCTGGGATTGCGCCTGGAGTGGTGAGCGGGCACCTGCCCATATCAATAGACTGAGTTGTGTTCAGGCCTGTAGACTGCCTAGGCCCGCTGTTCGCTCACCAGTGTTCTTGGGGAGTCCGGTAGTTGGGACAGAGCTGAAGTACCTACCCCTCCCCCGTTTTACCCTGTTATTTCAAGTTAACACCCAATGTGGATTACAAATGGTTATTTCTTTAAGTGCACCAACGAAAGCTGGCCGGTGAAGAAACCTTCCTTCCTTAGGGAAAAGAGACTCAGTTCCATCTCATGTCAGGCCTGACTTAGGCGGGGAATCTAGAAAGTTTGTGTTACTACGCCATAGGCGAACGCACGCCATAATAGCTCCGCGTGGTGGATACTGCGCGGCGCCATATTATTGTGCTGCACCTAGTACATTGATTGATGCAGGGCTCTGCAGGCCCATATATACAAGTTGCATGTTATACCTTGAATCCTTTATTACCAGTAAAGCTGATATATGTTTTATATTCTTGCCTCAGTGTGTTGCCTGAACTGTTTAGAGATTGTTAAGTACAATACACCTGAGAGTGATAGGAGTTTAACCCTAGACTGACTGTGCCAGAGTGGGTCGAGTAAGATTGCCGGGGGTTGGCGGAATTGCGTTCAGGGCCCGAAATCAATTCAGCGGCTCTCTTAACTGGGGGTAGCGCTACATTTAAATCATCGATTTTTATCTACCCTGGTCCAGATCCAGAGAAATTTAGAAGATAGAGCAACTAAAGCAGCCTCACATGTCCCCACATTGACAGTAAAAGTCTGGGCACCATTTGTCCTGGGGCGATCCTGAAGGTGATATGAAGCATCGGGATACACGATATCTCACACAGTATGTACCAGCAGATGATGGGGGACTAGGGAGATATCTGCTAAATTCTGCCATAATGGCAAATGCATTGCAGTCCATGGGTAATGCAAAATCAGGGTGGTGTCTTGGAATACAAGAAACCGGTGAAAATAATAAAGCTCCATAACCGAGTGTCAGAAAGGGAAATTCTGGGTGTGGAAAGTTCCTTTTATTTCCTAATAAGCATGGCTGATGGCTTTTGTTGCCTGTCACACCCCAATTGGTGCAAAATGTAGCAATCTGCAATTATCAGATTTACAGATTTCAGGCTGTAATCCAACCAATGACAATCCTCCCTGAGACAAGAGGCAGGCAGAAGAGGAACCCAGCACATGTGGAATCCACCGTGTATGAAGAGGGCGGGCGGGCGGGGGAGACTGGCATCTGATGAGACTTTTCCAGGATATACAGAGCGGGAGAACCTGTTCTACTGCAAATAGAGAAGGAGGGAAATATTCAGAGGGGATAAAGAGGAGAGAAGAGAAATATGAGGAAGGGAGAAAGAGAGAAAAAAAAAAAAAAGGAGAAAGAGAGAGAAAAAGAGAAAAGAAGGGGAGAGATGGTGGCAAAAAGGGGCACAATAGGGCTGATATTCCTGGAGGTGTCTTTAACATGGAACAGGATGTCACTAGTGGGATTTAGGAGGTCTTGATTCCCCTATATAGATCTTTAGTTATCACTAGAGGGGTCACTAGTGGGATTTAGGAGGTCTTGATTCCCCTATATAGATCTTTAGTTATCACTAGAGGGGTCACTAGTGGGATTTAGGAGGTCTTGATTCCCCTATATAGATCTTTAGTTATCACTAGAGGGGTCAACAGCAGGAGGAAGGAGGTTCTGATTCCTCTATATAGATCATTATTATCACTAGAGGGATTACTAGCTGGAGCAAGGTCATAAATCCCTTATATAGATCTTCCAGCCTTTTTTTATGTTTATTAAAAGTCAGCAGCTACAAAAAGTGTAGCTGCTGGCTTTTAATAAACATACACTTACCTGTTCCACTGTCCAGCGCCGCTCCGCTCCTCTCCCCCCCCTTCTCCGCCGGAGCCTCCATTCATAGTGTGGGCACCCGGCCGTGACAGCTTTCGGCTTCATGGCCGGGCACTCACTGCGCGAATGGCGCAGCGCTCTCTGAGTGGACAGGCGATCGACTGGGACCTGTCATGTCCCAGGTGATCGCCTACAGGGAGGGGCCGCTACAAGGCGATATGACAAATCACCTAGGCGGCCCCAGGGCGGAAGGAGGAAGTGGGACAGGAAGTCCCACTCCTACTGAAGCCCCCACTCCCCCCCCAAAAAAATTACATTCCTCTATATAGATTTTTATATCACTAGGGATCACCAGCAGGAGGAAGGAGGTCTTGATTCCTTTATATCAGCCTTTTTCAACCAGTGTGCATGGGCACCCTAGGGTGCCTTGGCAAATTGCCTAAAAGTTACCCCAAAATTGTATACAAGCCGGTATGTGGATGAAGGCTTCCTTATGGTTACACAGGTTTTCATTGTGCACCATTACAACCTTCCAGCTGTCGGCATCCGATCAACCAATGGCATGATCAGTTAATAAGGAGGATGTCAGTCGCCTGCATAGCATCCTAGTTTGACCCTCCCTGCCCCTCTCCATCAGCTTTGGAGCCACATTAGCTGAGTGTTGAAGAAACATTGGAATACTAGTCAGTACCAGTTTGAAAAATTGTATTTGCTTTGGAAGAATAAATCACCTCTAACGTTGGCTGTCCAACTTGGACTTGATGATGTTGCTGAATTATGTAAAACTATTAGAATAGTTTTTACAATTTAGAATGGGGTGCCTCGAGATTGTCCATTTTTAAAGGGTGCCTTGACTGAAAAAAAGGTTACCCATCCCTGCTCTATATAGATCTTTATATCACTAGAGGGATCACCAGCAGGAGGAAGGAGGTACTGATTCCTCTATATAGATCTTTATATCACTAGAGGGATCACCAGCAGGAGGAAGGAGGTCCTGATTCCTCTATATAGATCTTTATATCACTAGAGGGATCACCAGCAGGAGGAAGGAGGTCCTGATTCCTATATATAGATCTTTATATCACTAGAGGGATCACCAGCAGGAGGAAGGAGGTCCTGATTCCTCTCTATAGACCCTTATATCACTAGAGGGATCCCCAGCAGGAGGAAGGAGGTCCTGATTCCTATATATAGATCTTTATATCACTAGAGGGATCACCAGCAGGAGGAAGGAGGTCCTGATTCCTCTCTATAGACCCTTATATCACTAGAGGGATCCCCAGCAGGAGGAAGGAGATCCCGATTCCTCTATATAGAGGGATCCCCAGCAGGAGGAAGGAGATCCCGATTCCTCTATATAGAGGGGTCACCAGCAGGAGGAAGGAGATCCTGATTCCTCTATATAGAGGGGTCACCAGCAGGAGGAAGGAGATCCCGATTCCTCTATATAGGAGGTGTCACCAGCAGGAGGAAGGACTTCCCGATTCCTCTATATAGAGGTGTCACCAGCAGGAGGAAGGAGATCCCGATTCCTCTATATAGAGGGGTCACCAGCAGAAGGAAGGAGATCCCGATTCCTCTATATAGAGGGATCCCCAGCAGGAGGAAGGAGATCCCGATTCCTCTATATAGAGGGATCACCAGCAGGAGGAAGGAGATCCCGATTCCTCTATATAGAGAGGTCACCAGCAGGAGGAAGGAGATCCCGATTCCTCTATATAGAGGGGTCACCAGCAGGAGGAAGGAGATCCCGATTCCTCTATATAGAGGGGTCACCAGCAGAAGGAAGGAGATCCAGATTCCTCTATATAGAGGGATCCCCAGCAGGAGGAAGGAGATCCCGATTCCTCTATATAGAGGGATCCCCAGCAGGAGGAAGGAGATCCCGATTCCTCTATATAGAGGGATCCCCAGCAGGAGGAAGGAGATCCCGATTCCTCTATATAGAGGGATCACCAGCAGGAGGAAGGAGATCCCGATTCCTCTATATAGAGGGGTCACCAGCAGGAGGAAGGAGATCCCGATTCCTCTATATAGAGGTGTCACCAGCAGGAGGAAGGAGATCCCGATTCCTCTATATAGAGAGAGGGGTCACCAGCAGGAGGAAGGAGATCCCGATTCCTCTATATAGAGGTGTCACCAGCAGGAGGAAGGAGATCCCGATTCCTCTATATAGAGGGGTCACCAGCAGAAGGAAGGAGATCCTGATTCCTCTATATAGAGGGGTCACCAGCAGAAGGAAGGAGATCCTGATTCCTCTATACAGATCTTTATACCACTAGAGGGATCACCAGCAGGGGGAAGGAGATCTCAATTCCTCAGGTTAGACCTCATTTAGAATACTGTGTCCAATTCTGGAGATCTCCGTTAGAAAAAGATATTGATAACATAGAATGAGATGGGCAACAAAAATGGTGAAAGGTCTGAGGGATGAAACTAACCATGACTTCAGGAACTTGACATTTACAATCTGGAGGAAAGAAAGGAAAGGGGAGACATGACTAAAACTTTAAATACATCAAGAGGGTGAATAAGGTTCAGGAGGGCTGAACGTTCAATATGAAGCTCAAGAACACGGGGACATAACCTCAAACTAGCAGGAGAAAAGTTCAGAACTAACCTTAGAAAGTATTTTTTGTACCTGAAAGTGTAGTTGACGCTTGGAATAGATTTCCAGCAAAGGTAAGTGAATGTAAACAAGCTTGGGACAAACAGATCTATACAAAAGGTTTAAAAAAAAGAAGAAGATTGATACACACAGAGGAGTTTCTGGGGCTGTGAGGAATAAAGCGGTATGTACGCACGCACAATAGCGTATATTCAGTAAATATATCGCAGTATTTCTCAACCTGATGAAAGAATGCCCCCTTGTTTCCCGAGTCTCCCCTCCCCTACATCAATTAACCTCAAGCACCCTTGACACGAGAACAATCATCACCCGTCCAAACTGTATATACACATTTTCCAATCAATTTTAATTTAACAAAAAAAAAAAAAAAAATTGTAAATCTATTGTTTTCTTACACATGGTATTGCATCTTTACACTCTACTGAGAAACGTGCTGCAAGCAGCAGACCTGTCCGATGTTCCCTGGAATAGGAATAGGGCTGCCCGAGACTCGGTGCCACACAGTGAGAGGAAGAGGTGCTTCCAAAGATCACAGGAAGGGGGGCGCCACCTCATTCCACAGCAAGTCACAACAAAGTATTACCAACATGGTGCACCAACATAAACTGCATGTCACACCGCTGGTGACAACACACTACACATTGTTCCTCTAATGACAACACACACTATCCCGTCCCTGCACACTGAGCTCTACATTTCATACAGAGAGATTGCAGAGACACACCCGGGAATGGTGCACACAGAGGACACCGGCCAGGGGACAAGTAAAACATTGACTCACCTGCAGAAGAGAGCATGACAGAGTACACTGCAAGCACGACTAACCAAGAGTCAGCACTAGCTGGGACCACACCCCCTCACCCACCCCACAACCAATCACCAGCCATTGCACCTGTACTTGTGCCCATTAACCCCACCCAACACTCCAATCTCACATCGCAGTCCCACCCACTAAAACTACACCTGTTCTAACTTCTAAGCTGACCTGTCACAATGATACAGATCTGTGTATATAACAACACAAATACACGGGGAGATCAGTGTACACAGCACCACGATACACGGGGAGATCAGTGTACACAGCACCACCGATACACGGGGAGATCAGTGTACACAGCACCACCGATACACGGGGAGATCAGTGTACACAGCACCACCGATACACGGGGAGATCTGTGTACACAGCACCACCGATACACGGGGAGATCTGTGTACACAGCACCACCGATACACGGGGAGATCAGTGTACACAGCACCACCGATACACGGGGAGATCAGTGTACACAGCACCACCGATACACGGGGAGATCAGTGTACACAGCACCACCGATACACGGGGAGATCAGTGTACACAGCACCACCGATACACGGGGAGATCAGTGTACACAGCACCACCGATACACGGGGAGATCAGTGTACACAGCACCACCGATACACGGGGAGATCAGTGTACACAGCACCACCGATACACGGGGAGATCAGTGTACACAGCACCACCGATACACGGGGAGATCAGTGTACACAGCACCACCGATACACGGGGAGATCAGTGTACACAGCACCACCGATACACGGGGAGATCAGTGTACAAAGCACCACCGATACACGGGGAGATCAGTGTACACAGCACCACCGATACACGGGGAGATCAGTGTACACAGCACCACCGATACACGGGGAGATCAGTGTACACAGCACCACCGATACACGGGGAGATCAGTGTACACAGCACCACCGATACACGGGGAGATCAGTGTACACAGCACCACCGATACACGGGGAGATCAGTGTACACAGCACCACCGATACACGGGGAGATCTGTGCACACAGCACCACCGATACACGGGGTGATCTGTGTACACAGCACCGATACACAGGGAGATCTGTACACACAACACCGATACACGGGGAGATCTGTGTACACAACGCCGATACACGGGGAGATCTGTACACACAACACCGATACACGGGGAGATCTGTGTACACAACGCCGATACACGGGGAGATCTGTGTACACAGCACCACCGATACACGGGGAGATCTGTGTACACAGCACCACCGATACACGGGGAGATCTGTGTACACAGCACCACCGATACACGGGGAGATCTGTGTACACAGCACCGATAAGCGGGGAGATCTGTGTACACAACACCGATACACGGGGAGATCTGTGTACACAACACCGATACATGGGGAGATGTGTACACACAACGCCGATACACGGGGAGATCCGTGTACAGAACACCATGATACACGGGGAGATCTGTACACACAACGCCGATACACGGGGAGATCCGTGTACAGAACGCCAATACACGGAGAGATCCGTGTACAGAACGCCAATACACGGAGAGATCCGTGTACAGAACGCCAATACACGGAGAGATCCGTGTACAGAACGCCAATACACGGAGAGATCCGTGTACAGAACGCCACGATACACGGAGAGATCCGTGTACAGAACGCCAATACACGGAGAGATCCGTGTACAGAACACCACGATACACGGGGAGATCCGTGTACAGAACACCACGATACACGGGGAGATCCGTGTACAGAACACCACGATACACGGGGAGATCCGTGTACAGAACACCACGATACACGGGGAGATCCGTGTACAGAACACCACGATACACGGGGAGATCCGTGTATAGAACACCACGATACACGGGGAGATCCGTGTATAGAACACCACGATACACGGGGAGATCCGTGTACAGAACACCACGATACACGGGGAGATCCGTGTACAGAACACCACGATACACGGGGAGATCCGTGTACAGAACACCACGATACACGGGGAGATCCGTGTATAGAACACCACGATACACGGGGAGATCTGTAAACAAAATAAAACGATAAACGGGGAACCAATCACAGCCATCATAAGTGGAAAAGCTGCTAGTGTTTAGAAATATTAAAGCGGTTGTAAACCACACCAATTTTTTTTTTTAAACCCTGCAAGGTAAAGGCACATTATGAAATGCTTGCCTTAGAACTAAGCCCTCCAGCACCGCGCTGTCAATGCTGACAGAGCTTCCATCTTCACCCAATCTTTCTTCCGTGTTCGCCTCCTCCGGCCGTCTGATTAGCCACGCCGCGATGAGCGGGAGTCACAGACCACGACACGGAGCTCTGAAGGGATGTACAGGTTTAGGAGATATTCACAGTGCATACAGGTAAGCCTTATTATAAGATTACCTGTAGGTACAAGTTTACAAAAAGGGTTTACTTCCACTTTAAGCCTAGTCATTTGTGGGAGGATTGCAGGAAGGAAGGGATCAGCAGCAACAGATTCATGGTGGGGGGGTTTAAAGTGCTACAGACCATCAAACGATCCATCGATTGAATTAGGTACAACCAGCATGTGATGAGGGATTCCCCTATCATGTTGATGGGAAAATTGAACAATTTTCTTTCATGCAGCCTGTGGTTACAGGAAAGAAATCATAACATCTATGGCCAGTTTTAGGCATCCACAAATGAGGTGGATGAAGGAATTCCCCGTCAGGTGCCACAGTCAGAATACAGCGATCAGTAGCTTAACCACTTAAGCCCCGGACCATTTGGTAGCTAGAGGACCAGAGGTGAATTCAGAATTTTGCACTGCGCTGCTTTAACTGTAAATTGTGCAGACATGCAATGTTGTACCCAAACAAAATTTGCGTCCTTTTCTTCCCACAAATAGAGCTTTCTTTTAATGGTATTTGATTGCCTCTGCGATTTTTATTTTTTGCGATATAAACGGAAAAAGACCGAAAATTTTGAAAAAAAATGATATTTTCTACTTTTTGTTATAAGAAAAATCGAATAAACTCATTTTTAGTCATACATTTAGGCCAAAATGTATTCAGCCACATGTCTTTAGTAAAAAAAATGTCAATAAGCGTATATTTATCGGTTTGCGCAAAAGTTATAGCGTTTACAAACTAGGGTACATTTTCTGGAATTTACACAGCTTTTAATTTATGACTGCCTATCTCATTTCTTGAGGTGCTAAAATGACAGGGCAGTACAAAACCCCCCCAAATGACCCCATTTTAGAAAGTAGACACCCCAAGGAAATTGCTGAGAGGCATGTTGAGCCCATTGAATATTTTTTTTTTTTGTCCCAAGTGATTGAATAATGACAAAAAATAAAAATAAAAAAAAAAATTACAAAAAGTTGTCACTAAATGATATATTGCTCACACATGCCATGGTTATATGTGGAATTGCACCCCAAAATACATTCTGCTGCTTCTCCTGAGTACGGGGATACCACATGTGTGGGACTTTTTAGGAGCCTAGCCGCGTACGGGACCCCGAAAACCAAGCACCGCCTTCAGGATTTCTAAGGGCGCAAATTTTTGATTTCACTCCTCACTACCTATCACAGTTTTGAAGGCCATAAAATGCCAAAATAGCACAAACCCCCCCCCCCCAAATGACCCCATTTTAGAAAGTAGACACCCCAAGAAAATTGCTGAGAGGCCTGTTGAGCCCATTGAATATTTTTTTTTTGTCCCAAGTGATTGAATAATGACAAAAAAAATAAAAAAATTACAAAAAGTTGTCACTAAATAATATATTGCTCACACATGCCATGGTTATATGTGAAATTACACCCCAAAATACATTTTGCTGCTTCTCCTGAGTACGGGGATACCACATGTGTGGGACTTTTTAGGAGCCTAGCCGCGTACGGGACCCCGAAAACCAAGCACCGCCTTCAGGATTTCTAGGCACAAACTTTTGATTTGACTCCTCACTACCTATCACATTTTCGAAGGCCATAAAATGCCAAAATAGCACAAAACCCCCCCAAATGACCCCATTTTGGAACGTAGACACCCCAAGCTGTTTGCTGAGAGGCATGGCGAGTATTTTACAGCTCTCATTTGTTTTTTAAAATGAAGAAAGAAATTTTTTTTTTTCAATTTTCAAAACTTTGTGACAAAAAGCGAGATCTGCAAAATACTCACAATACCTCTCAGCAAATAGCTTGGGGTGTCTACTTTCCAAAATGGGGTCATTTGGGGGGGGGGGGTTTTGTGCCATCTGGGCATTCCATGGCCTCCAAAACTGTGATAGGCAGTGAGAAGTGAAATCAAAAATTGACACCCTTAGAAAGCCTGAAGGCGGTGCTTGGTTTTTGGGGTCCCGTACGCGGCTAGGCTCCCAAAAAGTCTCACACATGTGGTATCCCCGTACTCAGGAGAAGCAACAGAATGTATTTTGGGGTGTAATTCCACATATGCCCATGGCATGTTTGAGCAATATATCATTTAGTGACAACTTTGTGCAAAAAAAAATAAAAAATAAAAAAATTGTCTTTTTTCCGCAACTTGTGTCAACATATAAAATATTCCATGGACTCGACATGCCTCTCAGTATATAGCTTGGGGTGTCTACTTTCCAAAATGGGGTCATTTGGGGGGGTTTTGAACTGTCCTGGCATTTTATACACAACATTAGGAAGCTTACATCCACTCTTCTAACCACTTGAAGACAAAGCCTTTTTGACACTTTTTGTTTACATGAAAACATTTTTTTTTGCAGGAAAATTATGTTGAACCCCCAAACATTATATATATTTTTAAAGCAAAGGCCCTACAGAATAAAATGGTGGGTGTTGCATTAATGCACTAAAACACACTATATTGCCCAAATGTTTGATGAAATAAAAAAGATGATCTTAGGCCGAGTACATAGATACCAAACACGACATGCTTTAAAATTTCGCACAAACGCGACAAACTACATACATTTTTAAAAGCCTTTACAGGTTACCCTGTTAGATTTACAGAGGAGGTCTACTGCTAAAATTACTGCCCTCGATCTGACCTTCGCGGTGATACCTCACATGCATGGTGCAATTGCTGTTTACATATGACGCCAGACCGACGCTTGCGTTCGCCATTGGGCAAGAGCAGGGCAGGACAGGGGTGCTTTTTTTTTTTTTCTTTTTTTTTTATTATTAATTTTGCTTTTTTATTTTATTTTTAAATTGTTCCTTCCATATTTTTTTTTTTTTATCATTTTTATTGTTATCTCAGGGAATGTAAATATCCCCTATGATAGCAATAGGTAATGACAGGTACTCTTTTTTTGAAAAAACTGGGGTCTGGCGCTTTTTATATCCGGGGGGGGGGGGGGCATTCCCTCCCACTGCTTGTAAAAGCAGTCCAGAGGCTAATTAGCCACTAGGATTGCTTTTACATGAAAGCCGGCCGCTGGCTGAAAAGAATGATACCAAGATGATACCTAAACCCGCAGGCATCAATCTGGTATAACCATTCAAAGTCCAGCAACATACCAGTACGTTGCTGGTCCTTGTTGGACATGTATTGTAATCTTTTTTTTTCATGCAGCCAGGTGGCTGAACGAAAAAAGAGATTGATCGGTGGGTATGCCCACCATTAGAATACCACCCTTCATCCACCCACTTCTAATGATGGGCATACATGCACCATTTATATATGCCGAAGCATGGGGGCATCCTCCCGCAAAAAAGTTATGCCGCACACACATGGTCGGACTTTTCCACGGGCAAGCCTCCGTCGGAATTTCGACCGTATGTACACGGCATTAGGAGCAAAATCACTCCTCCGCCCCTGCTGCCCCAATGCTTCGGCATATTTGCTTTTTTTTTTTTTAACTGTGGTGGTGAAATCACCTCCTACAGCACTGGAGTCGCAGGGATCAGGCCTGTCTCTGCGAACGCTGCAGTTATGTGTGTTGTGTTTTGTAAGTGACAGCGATCGATCGATACTGCACTTGGGTGGCCTGGGCTGGACGGAGGGGCAAAACGCAGGTGCTAGCAGGTATCTGGGCTGATCCCGCTAACACTGCGTTTTTGGGAACCCTAAACTGCTGGGGACGCTAGTATAGATCTGATCAGATCAGATATTGATCTGTTCAGATACTATACCACTAAGGGGGGTGTATGCTTCACGCGTGGGTGTTAGCGCTACTGGCACTAACCTGACGCTGCTTGGGGTGTGACGCAGACCCTCTCTGACGCTAAAACCTAATTGATATCACCCGCCGGGCGATCAGGGGGTTAAACCTTTATTGGGTTATATACGGCGGGTGCCCTGACACTATAAAAAGCAAACTAACTAACCAGCGTCACCCGTAACACTTATATGATGATCACTGGTGAAAGGGTTAACTAGGGGCAATTAGGGGGTTAAAACCTTTATTAGATAATATATGGGGGTACCCAACGCTATAAAAACCTGCGGCGAACCTAAAAAAAAAATACTGGCTACCGATCAGCATCACCGACGCTAAGACATCGATCAGAAAAACGATCGCTTAGTGACAGTGGTGATAGGGGGTGAAAGGGTTACCTGGGGGGCGATCAAGGGGGTTAAACCTTTATTAGATAATTTATGGGGGTACCCAACGCTATAAAAACCTGCGGCGAACCTAAAAAAAATTACTGGGTATCGATCTGCATCACCGACGCCAAGACAGCGATCAGAAAAATGATCGCCAAGCGACGGCGGTGCTAGGGGGTGAAAGGGTTATCTGGGGGGTGATCAAGGGGTTAAACCTTTATTAGGGGGGGTTAGGGGGCTACACTGGACCAAAAACTAAATGTAGTGACACTTTTACAGTCACAAATGTCACTGATTGCAGTGATCAGTAAATAAATGGTCACTGCAATCAGTGACACTGTGACTGGGGGCTGGGGGGTGATCTGGGGGGGCTGGGGGGTGATCTGGGGGGGCCTGGGGGGGCGATTTATGTGCCTATGTGTGCTGGTGTTAGTGTAGTGTTAGTGCACTGACCTGTGTGTCTTCTCTTGTACGACGCTCGGTATATGTGAGCGCCGCACAGGAGATGACATCACTTCCTCCTGCTTTCTCTATCTGTGTAAACAGTACACAGACAGAGGGGGCATTTCTATTCGCCGGGAGCGATCGCGGGGGGGTGGTCGGAATCGAACGGCCGCCCCCCCATCTCGGAACGCTCCCAGACGAATTCCGACCGCTCACTGTACAGAAGGGGGGTCCGATCGGACCCCCCAACTGTACAAAGGCAATCACGTATGCTCTCTGTGATTGTGCCTGTCGGTGCCATTGTGCCGACGTATATATACAGTGAGCGGTCGTTAAGTGGTTAAGCTGATTGGCAGGACAGTTTCTGACACGTCCCTGGTATAAAAGTCCATCAATTGAGTCCAGTGTAGGGGGGAGGGGTTTGGGGAGCACACACCAATTGAAATTTGGCTGGTTTCTACTGGACCAATCCAATCAGTGTATGGCCAGATTTAGTGTCTGTCTCTCTCGCTCTCGCTCTCTCTCCTGATTTCTTTTTCCTGATAGCCAATCTGCGTGACACTAAAGGTTCAGTTATTTTTTTTTTTAAAGCACCCATTTAGGGGTGCTATATACCCAAATTTAGGGGTTGGTCTGAGATAGTAGTTAGGCTCAGACCGTTCTCAATGTATAGGTTGTGCTGTTTATTTCCAGGATGGTATACTGGTGTGAAGTTCCCTGTGGCCTATAGGTGGCACTGCCATAATGGGTCAGGGTTGAACCTCTGGTATTAGTGCTGTGCCTTAGGGTGTCCTCTCTCAGCAGCGGTACGGTGGGTGTGGTCGACCTGCTGTGCATGCCGGGAGAGGATACATAAGGGGC
The DNA here is from genome assembly GCA_029206835.1 of Rana muscosa. NCBI lineage: Eukaryota > Metazoa > Chordata > Amphibia > Anura > Ranidae > Rana > Rana muscosa. The sequence continues at coordinate 1,087,097,669 of CM055117.1, read as the reverse complement.
AGACGCCGCCTGGGAGGGGGTCTTCGTTCCAGAGTCAGAGTCCTGGTGCGTGGTGAATGGCCCTCCAGGCCATGGGGCCACGTGTGCATCAGTCCCAGGCACCTTTAGTCCTAAGGCTGCATCTTCAACACTGGGCCCAGCACCTTTAGCTGGGGCCCGCTTCAAGGAGGAGAAGTCCCAGGGTGTCCCTTGCGAGGGAGCCGTTTCTAAGAAGAGGAGGCCGGGGGAGGACCTTTCTGATGGACCGGTGAGAGTTTACGGTGAAGGAAGGGGCCCGGTAACTCTCTGGAGGGATTCTTCTATCCACCAAGGGCCTAGTAATGTGCTGCTGCTGCTGGCACCTGTCCTTATGTACCAGAAGATAAGAGGTTCGGGGTCTGATAGATTCTGTGTCAGAGAGTCTCCCGATCGCATGTAGGAAAGAACTTGATCAAACGTCCGAGCATCACTTCGGCTGCTAGGATCCACTTTGTAGGAGACTATCCGGGTGAGCTAAACCTACTCTGGGATAGCGTAGTGATTGTGCTATTCATTGTTCCTGGACTAACCTCCCAAACCTTGCTGTCCTGTCTCTCTTCCACCCTTTACCTGTCTGCTGAACATTGAGAAAATAAACTCAACGTTGGAGTTTAAAGTGGTGTGGACATTGGAATTACTGCGGGGAAAACAGAGACTTGTCCCTATATCCTAGGAGACGAGAACCAACTGAAGGAAGAACTTAGCTGTGGGACCCAAATACATTACACCGCTTAACCTCCTCATCCAGGAGGGTACGGACATATAGTACAGTGTGCCTTTTTCCTGCAATTGAGCCAAAGCAAGGGAAAAGGGTCCGTGTGCTACACAAACATGTCATGCTTACCTCCACTGTGCAGTTAGTTTTGCACAGAGTGGCCCCGATCCTCCTGTTCTGGGGTCCCACAGCAGCTCTTGCGGCTCCTCCCTGCAATAGATAACCCCCTCTGGGAAGCTCTCTCCCGAGGAAGTTACCTTGCGGGCGCGCTCCCGTGTCATACACTCGGCGTCCATAGACGTTGAGTGTATGACTCCGCCCGCCCCCCGCGTCATTGGATTTGAGTGACAGCAGTGGGAGCCAATGGCTGTGCTGCTATCAACCCATCCTATGAAGAGCCGAAAAGCTGTGGAGAGAGCGATGCGGGATAGCGCCCACTGAAAATCGGGGCTCAGGTAAGTAAAACGGGGGTAGGGGGGGGGTCGGGTTGGGGGGCCGGACACTGCAAGGTGTTTTTTCACCTTAAAAAGGGACACTAAAGGTTCAGTTTTTTTTTATTTTTATAAAAAACATGTCATACTTACCTCCACTGTGCAGTTCGTTTTGCACAAAGTGGCCCCGAACGTCCTCTTCTGGGGTCCCACGGCGGCTCCTCCCCGCAATAGATAACCCCCTCTGGGAAGCGCTCTCCCAAGGGGGTTACGATGCGGGTGCGCTCCCGTGTTATACACTCAGCGTGCATAGCCGCCGAGTGTATGACTCAGCCCCCGCCCCCCGGCGGCCGTGTCACTGGATTTGATTGACAGCAGTGGGAGCCAATGGCTGTGCTGTGATCAATCTATCCAATGAGGAGCCGATCAGCCATGGAGAGAACGACACGGAATCGCGCCCACGGGGGGCCGGAGAGTGCAAGGTGTTTTTTTCACCTGGGGTGGAAACACCCCAGCGAAACTGCCTATTTTCACCTCCCTTCTGACTGCATTTGTAAAGGAGACCTAATGAAAGGCTATATACAAATTGGTACTCAAGTGGTTAAAGTAGAATTCCAGGCTGCACCCAACTAGTCTTAAAAATGCTCCCCCCACCCCACCTAACACCTAAACTGACTAACCTGGGTAAGTAAGCTACAGGAAGGTCTATATATATATATATATATATATATATATATATATAAAATTTGGACACAGGCACAATTTTCTTTTTTTCAGGTATTTACCAAAACATATTCAAGCTATAGTTATATAATGGATATGGGCTGAAAGTGCGCACTCTCCGGTTTAATTTGAGGGCATGTACAAATTGGAGGAAGGGTTTAGGAATTACAGTTCTTAAGAATAGCCACCCCCCCTTTTTTCAAGGGACCAAAAGCAATTGGACAATTGAATCAAAAGCTGTTTAATGCCCAGATGTGGGCTACTCCATTATTTTTTCATTAAATTAAAGCAGGTAAAAAGGTCTGGAGTTGATTCTATGACCCCATACACACGATTCGATTTTCGGCAGATTTTGGTATTCAGATTTACCAAAACCATATAATATGAGGTCAAACCTTAAGAGATTCAATTTCCTGAATATGCAATCAGGCAGGCCCTTGCACTACATGGTTTTGGTAAATCTGAAGACAAAAATATGCAGAAAATCTAGTGTGGCATTTGCATTTGGAATCTAATGCTGTGAACCTACATCATACATTCAAAAGGAGCTGTCCATGCAAGTGAAACAGGCTATTGTAAAGCTTCAAAAACTAAACAAATCCATCAGAGAGATAGCAGCAACACTAGGAGTGGCCAAATCAACAGTTTGGTACATTCTGAGGAATGAAGAACGCACTGGTGAGCTAAGCAACATAAAAAGGCCTGGAGGTCCACGGAAGACAACAGTGGTGGATGATCGCAGGATCCTCTTTATGGTAAAGAAAAACCCATTCACAACATCTAGACAAGTGAAGGACACTCTCCAGGAGGTGGGCGAATCATTGTCAAAGTCTACAATAAAGAGAAAACTTCACAAAGAGAAAATACAGAGGGTTCACCACAGGTGCAAACCATTTATAAGGCTGAAGAATAGAAAAGCCAGATTAGACTTTGCTAAAAAAAACATCTAAAAATGCCAGCCCAGTTCTGAAAAAACATTCTTTGGACGGATGAAACGAAGATTAATCCGTACCAGAATGACGGGAAGAAAAAAGTGTGGAGAAGGCTTGGAACAGCTCATGATCCAAAGCACACAACGTCATCTCTGTAAAACAAGGTGGAGCTTGCAGTGTGATGGCATGCATGGCTTCCAGTGGCACTGGGCCATTGGTGTTTATTGATGATGTGACAGAAGACAGAAGCAGCCTTTATGAATTCTGTAGTGTTTAGAGATATACTATCAGCACAGATTCAGCCAAATGCAGCAAAGTTGATTGGACGGCGCTTCACAGTACAGATGGGCAATGAGCCAAAACACGCTCCAAAAGCAACCCAGGAGCTTTTGAAGGAAAAGAAGTGGAATATTCTGCAATGGCCAAGTCAATCACGTGATCTCAACCCAATTGAGCATGCATTTCACTTCCTGAAGGCAAAACGAGACCCACAAACAAAGAACAACAGCTGCAGTTAGAGCCCGACAAAGCACCAGAAAGGAAGATGCCCAGTCTTTGGTAATGCCCATTGGTTCCAGAGTTCAGGCAGTCATTGCCAGTAAAGGATTCTCAACAAAATATAAAAAATTAACATTTTATTTATGATTATATTTATGTTCAACCCCTTGAATTAAAGCTGAAAATCTGCACTTCAAATTCATTTGGATTGTTTTGTTTTCATTTTATTCTGGTGCCATACAGAGCCAAAAGTATGAAAATTGTGCCTGTGTCCAAATATATATGGACCTAACTGTATATACCTACCTATTTTCAGACCAGTACAGTCACATGATCTGGCTCCCCTGTGTCAGTGAGTGGCGGCTGCAGGAGAGAGTTCCTGCACTACTTTTGGCGACTTCAGGGGCTATTTCAGTAGACATCTGTGCATGAACCCGAACAGATGTCTTTCAGATCACCTCCCGAACTCGCACTAAAATGCGGGTTTGAAATAGTTTTATTTCCAACAACAGTGCCAACAATGAGTGGACTAAGAGAGCCTACTGGGTGATGTAATTACTCCAAGGCTTTCCCAGTCGTTGTTAAGCACTCCATCCTCTCCCCTGCAGCTGCTGCTGCTGACACAGGGGATCACGTGACCAGACCAAAGCAGTTAGTCAGCACAGGTGTTAGGAGGAGGAAGGGGGCATTTTTAAGATTAGTTAGGTCTAGCTTGAAATGTTAGGTTAAATATTATAAATGTCTACGAACATGATGCACATATTTCGCACCTCACAAGTTTACTTTATCCGAAAATTAGCAGGCTAAAGATTCCCTGCAATTTTAAAATTAGGAATCCACCTATAGTTGGCAGACAGAAAAGGGAGTTCTTTGAGAACTGATTGAGGTGTCTAATCATAGCCCAGTTTTTGTTACTGCTAAGGTATAACTCTGCCAACTGAACCGGGGACTGACCCTGGAGGAAAACCATTGTCCCTACAGACCTTCAGAAGACTGAAAAGAACATTATCGCAGAAAAAAAAGTGCAGCGGAACAAACTACCGCTATCTGATCGAGCATGAGGCGTGGGAAAATCTACAGGTGTGTTGAGTGGTATGATAATTGATGGGTGCGAATGTTGGAGATTGCTGAAGTGCACATTGGTCTGTCACCTCGAGAAAGTAAATGACATCCCCAGAGACTCCCTAAGCCCCCGTTCACATCGGCGCGATTTGACATGTCAAATTGCAGCCTATGGTCGGCAACGGCACTGTCCCAAACGCTGCACCGATTTCCAAAAGAAGTTCCTGGACTACTTTTGGCGACTTCGGTGGCGATTTCAATAGACATCTGTGCATGAACCCGAACGGATGCCTTTCAAATTGTCCCCCCCCCCCCAAACTCACACTGAAATGCGGGTTTGAGATTGTGCGAGTTCAAACCCGCGTTCAGTTTGAACCAAGGCCAACACTGAGGAGTGCAAAATGTGGTGCAGCTGTACATGGTAACCATCAACTTCTGACTTCAGTTTGTTCAATTACGCTATTAACCACTTAAGGACCGCTTCACGCCGATATACGTCGGCAGAATGGCACGGCTGGGCACAAGCACGTACAGGTACGTCCTCTTTAAGAAGCCCAGCTGCGGGTCACGCGCGCGCCGCCGGCCCGGTCCTGAGCTCCGTGACGGGTCCCACGGACCCGATCGCCGCCGGTGTCCCGCGATCGGGTCACAGAGCTGAAGAACAGGGAGAGGTAAGTGTAAACAAACCTCTCCCCGTGCTTCCTAGTGAGACTGTCACTGATCGTCTGTTTCCTGTCATAGGGAGAGACGATCAGTGACGTCACACGCCAAGCCACGCCCCCACACATTAAGAATCACTCATTAGGTCACACTTAACCCCTTCAGCACCCACTACAGGTTAACCCCTTCACTGCCAGTGTAATTTTCATAGTAATCAGTGCATTTTTATAGCACTGATCGCTGTAAAAATAGGATTTTTGTACTCACCGTAAAATCCGTTTCTCTGGCATCCATGGACTGACACAGCGTGTCTTATACACCTTTACACGTGGGTTATGTCCCTGCTTGCAGGAGAAGACCTAGGCAGAATGTGAGATGTTATACATACATTCTAAACAGCCAGAGCTGAACAGCCCCGCCCAGGGGGGCGGTCCCTCCGGCATAACCCTCCCACTGCAGTCAGCAGACCTCAGTTCGTAACAAAGCAGTACAAACTCGAAAAGAAGGGTGGGTGCTGTGTCAGTCCATGGATGCCAGAGAAACGGATTTTACGGTGAGTACAAAAATCCTATTTTCTCTTGTCATCCATGGACTGACCCAGCGTGTCTTATACACCTTTACACGTGGGATGTCCCAAAGCAGTGTCAAGAGGGATGGGAGCAGTATAAATGGAAAACCAAAAACTTCACTCCAAACAAGGCAGAGCTCCTCAACGGAGGAGTTGCAACATCAAACAGCGGCCTGCAACACCTTGCGGCCGAAGGAAGCATCCGAAGATGCAGCCACATCAACCTTATAAAACTTAGAAAAGGTATGAACAGACGACCAGGTTGCCGCCTTGCACACTTGTGCAACCGACGCTTGATGTCGGAAAGCCCAGGAAGCACCAATTGCCCTGGTGGAATGTGCCGTAACCGGAAAGGGAGGCGCCCGCCCCTTGAGAGCATAAGCTTGAATGACGGTTTGTCTGATCCACCTAGAAATGGTGGCAGACGAAACCGCTTGGCCCTGTTTTGGACCAGAGACAGCCACAAATAGTGAGTCAGACTTCCGAATAGAGGCAGTAGCAGACAGGTACACCCGCAAGGCTCGTACCACATCCAAAGTGTGAAGCGCAAACTCTCTGGGATGCGATGGGTGAGGACACAAGGACGGGAGGACAATGTCCTCATTTAAGTGGAAGGCCGAGACCACCTTTGGCAGAAAAGAAGGTCGTGGACGTAACACCGCCTTATCCTTATGGATGACCAAAAAGGACGACTTGCAGGACAAGGCCGCCAACTCAGACACTCGTCTAATGGAAGTAATGGCCACCAAGAAGGCCACCTTCTGAGACAAAGTCAAGAGGGCAATATCTCTAATATTCTCAAAGGGAGGTTCCTGGAGGACCGAGAGCACCAAATTCAGATCCCACGGGGGGAGAGGAGGCTTGACAGGGGGGAGCACATGGCGAACCCCCTGCACAAAGGTGCTAACCAAGGGATGACCCGCCAGCGGTCGCTGAAAGAAGATGGCCAAGGCCGAAATCTGACCCTTAATGGTACTCAAAGCGAGCTTTTGGGTCACGCCACGCTGCAGAAAATGCAGGATTCTGGGAACGGAATACGTTCGTGGGCGCCAGTCCAGCTCTTCGCACATGGCGATGTAAGCTCTCCAAGTACGGTGATAGATCTTTCTGGAGGAAGACTTCCGTGCCCTTAACATGGTCGAAATGACCGAATCCGAGAGACCTCGGTCTCTCAGCACCTGGCTTTCAATAACCATGCTGTTAAAACCAGAGACTGTAAAGCAGGATGAAATATAGGACCTTGAGACAGAAGGTCCCCCCGTATTGGTAACCGCCAGGGAACGTCTGCGACGAGACGTACCAGATCGGCGTACCAGTGACGCCGAGGCCAATCCGGAGCAATGAGGATCACTGGAATTCCCTCGGTCGCTACCCTGCGGAGCAGGTGAGGGAGCAACTGCAGCGGAGGATAAACGTATATCAGGTGATACTGACCCCATGGGGCCACCAACGCATCCGAGGCATCCGCCCAGGGATCCCTGGATCTGGCCACAAACCTCGACACCTTGCGATTGAGTCGAGAGGCCATCAGGTCCACATCCGGCATGCCCCACCGTCTGCAAAGGAGTTGAAAGACCTCCGGGTGCAAGGACCACTCTCCCTGGTCCAGCGTCTGGCGACTTAGATAGTCCGCCTGCCAATTGTCTACGCCCGGAATGTAGACGGCCGACAGAGCCGGCACGCTTCTTTCGGCCCACCTCAGGATGCGGGCGACCTCGGAAGCCGCAGCTGAGCTCCGAGTCCCCCCTTGATGGTTGACATACGCCACTGCTGTAGCGTTGTCCGATTGGATCCTGATGGAGTGACCCTGTAGTTTCTCCGACCATGAGGAGAGGCACAGTCTGATTGCCCGTATCTCCAGCACATTGATCGGTAAGAGGGCTTCGTCCGGAGTCCAAAGCCCTTGGGCCGACAGGACTCCCCAGACTCCCCCCCAGCCTGTCAGGCTGGCGTCCGTCGTGATCACCGTCCATTGGATGGGAAGGAACGACTTCCCGGACCGAAGAGCCGGGGATCTCAACCACCACATCAGGGACGCCCTGACCAGGTGACTCACCTGGATCTGAAGATCCAAGGACAACGGGGATTTGTCCCAAGTGGACAAGATCTCTTTCTGTAAAGCCCTGGTGTGCGCTTGGGCATAAGGAACGGCCTCGAAGGAGGCCACCATGAGTCCCAGGACTCTCATGCAAAAGCGGATTGACGACCATTTTCGGGACGTCAGCACCCGTACTGCAGACTGAAGTGTCAGTAGTTTGTCTGGAGGTAGGAAGACTCTTGCCTCCAAGGAGTCCAGAATCAGACCTAGATACTCCAGACGCTGAGTCGGGACTAGAACCGACTTCTGAACGTTCAGGAGCCACCCAAACTCCCTGAGGGTCTGACTGACGATAGTCACACTTTCTTCCAATTCTGAGCCACTGTCTGCTCTTAGAAGGAAATCGTCCAGATAGCCCACGATAGCAATGCCCCGCTGTCTCAGCAAAGCTAGGACCGGAGCAAGCACCTTGGTGAACACCCTCGGTGCCGAGGCTAGGCCGAAGGGAAGAGCCACAAATTGATAGTGGACTTCGCCGACCGCAAAGCGCAGAAACTTCTGGTGGCTTGCGCAGATCGGAACATGCAAGTAGGCGTCCTTGATGTCCAAGGATGCCAGAAAATCCCCTTGATGGAGTGTAGCGACCACCGTGCGAATGGATTCCATGCGGAATTTTTGCACCTTCACGAAGGCATTCAGGGCCTTGAGGTCCAGGATTGGCCGAACCCCGTCCTTTTTTGGAACAACAAACAGATTCGAGTAGAACCCCTGAAACCTCTCCTGGGACGGAACCGGCACAATTACTCCGGACCCGATCAAATCCTGTACAGCCCCCAAGAGGGCTGCCCGACGGGCAGGAAGGAGAGGGAGATTTGAGGGAAAGAATCTGTCTGGGGGCCAGGAGCGGAACTCTATTCTGTATCCTGAGGTGACCACCTCGCACACCCACCGGTCGGAGATCCGGGAGGTCCACCGATCCGTGAACCTGCAAAGTCGTCCCCCCACCCCAGAGACGGGCGGGGGCAAGACTTCACGCGGAGGCGGGCTTGGGAGCCGGCTTGTTCGGCTTACGCACCCAGGGGCGCTTGTGCCCGCCAGCCGCACTGTTGTCAGTCTGGGATGGCTTACCCGTGGACTCTGACGGACGAAAAAAAAACTTTTTTGCTGGAAAGGAAGGACCCGGTTTACGTCGGGCCTCCTTACCCTTGATAGTTTGAGGAAGGAGAGTGCTTTTACCTCCCGTGACATCCTTGATGATGTCATCCAGAGCAGCACCAAAAAGTCTACCACCCTTAAAAGGTAGATCCGTCAGGAGCTTCTTAGAGGCTAGGTCAGCAGACCAGCATTTCAACCAGATGAGACGACGCAATACCACCGCCGAGACAGAGGCCCTGGATATTAAAGGGGCCGCGTCCAACGTGGCGTCGCACACATATATCAGACCCTGCACCATCTGGTGGGCCAGAGCAATAGTGTCTGGAGGAAGGTTATACTCCTGCACAGTTTGGTGCAAAATCTTTGCCCATTCCGTGAGTGTCTGAGACACAAGGGTCGCCGCTACTACGGGCTGTAGGGCGGATCCCAACAAGGCGAACATGGCTCTACTCACCACTTCTGACCTCCTGTCAGTGGGGTCCTTAAACACAGGAGTCCCCTCCATCGGGAGAATGGTGGCCTTGTTTAAACGGGCGACTGGAGGGTCGACCACCGGGGGAGAAGCCCACTTTTTAAGCAGGGCATCTTCAAAAGGGGTATCTAATAGACAAACGCCGCGGGACCATAAAAGTCTTCTGCGGCTTTTCCCAGACCTGGTCAATGAGCTGGTCAAAGAAAGGTACATATGGAAAAACCTTTTTAGAAGGCTTGGTCTTAAAAGAACCAAAGGAGACTGTATCCGCCTGAGGTTCTGCGGTCGCAGCATTTAGCTTGAGAGTGTCCCTCACAGCATCAATGAGTTCACTAACAAGCGCCCTGTCATTTACTGACTCAGAACTGGAGTCTTCCTCACAAGGAATGTCCTGTTCAAAACCATCCAAATATTCAGAGCTAGGGTCCTGAGCAGCAATAGCTAGGCCCATATCTGAATCAGAGCACTCCCCTTGTGGAGATAAAGTGGGGAGAGGGCGCTTTTTTGCTCCCTTGTGCTCACACACAGCTTCCATCCTGGTCAGAAATGATTCCAGGACTGCCGACAACTGGTCCATAGGGACCGCAGGTGCTGGAGCACTGGCTGCTGCCTCTGGCATGTGAGGGGAAGCTGGTGACTGACTCCATAATGTCCCTCTCAGACCACCCACAGGCTGTGCTGACTGAAGTAGGGGAATGCCCAGGGAACCCACCAACCTGACCAGGACCGCTCGGTTCCGCCGCTCTGTCTCACTGCGCCGCGCTGCTCAGCGTGAGCGAGCTGAGAGGAGAGAGTGTGAGGAGATTCGCGCCGTTCCCACCGGCGCTAGAGGCCAAACTAGTGCCAGAAAAACGTGTGGCTACAAGAAAATGGCTGCCGCAATGTGCTCCGGCGGGCCCCGGCAAGATGGCCGCCAATGTAAAAATCAGCACACACACAAAACATGGCGCCGAACGGCGCCCAGGCCCCTCACATCCAAAAACAAAACAGCCCCAGCGAATGCAGAGCAGCATGAGCCCCCCCCCCCAGGACAGTATGGCCCCCAGGCACCCCCCACAGTACAGCGCCAGCACTAGTGAACAGAGAGTGACATTAAAAAACACAGGGGGAGACAGGGAAATCCCCCCACACAAGAAACACACAGCATGTACTCACCTGCAGCCAGGAGAGACTACTTACCCGTCCCCTGAGGGACCCGCTGGTGTGTTTCTGACAGAACTATCACAGTGCGGTACTGAGTAGCTGTCGGCCCGGTCCACCGCGAAAGATACAGCCGGACTGTTCTATCTTGAGAGGACCGCGGAGCTGGAAGCCCACCGGCCACCCCTGGAGTCGTGGGGCATGTCGTGAACTGAGTCTCGCGCACACAAGGCGAGGATCAGCACGCTCGATGGTCGGACAGGGAAGACTACGAGGATATCTTGTACCCAACCTGTTGCCCAGCCGACAGTTGATAGAAGATCTCAAAAGAATAAAATAGGAAAAAAATTCCCAAAGGAATAAAAATAGGTCAGGAGACTGGCTCCTGAGAGAGCCACGTCTTCTCCTTCTGCTAGGCAGAAAAAAACTGAGGTCTGCTGACTGCAGTGGGAGGGTTATGCCGGAGGGACCGCCCCCCTGGGCGGGGCTGTTCAGCTCTGGCTGTTTAGAATGTATGTATAACATCTCACATTCTGCCTAGGTCTTCTCCTGCAAGCAGGGACATAACCCACGTGTAAAGGTGTATAAGACACGCTGTGTCAGTCCATGGATGACAAGAGAAAATGACAATGGTCCCAAAATGGTGTCAAAAGTGTCCGCCATAATGTCGCAGTCACGATAAAAAAAAAAAAAACGCTGATTGCTGCCATTACTGGTAAAAAAAAAAAAAATATTAATAAAAATGCCATAAAACTATCCCCTATTTTGTATAACTTTTGCGCAAACCAATCAATAAATGCTTATTGCGATTTTTTTTTTACCAAAAATATGTAGAAGAATACATATCGGCCTAAACTGAGGGAAAAATACGTTTTTTTAAAATATATTTTTGAGGGATATTTATTATAGCAAAAAGTAAAAAATATTGAATTTTTTTCAAAATTGTCACCCTTTTTTGTTTATAGCGCAAAAAATTAAAACCGCAGAGGTGATCAAAGACCACCAAAAGAAATCTCTATTTGTGGGAAAAAAAGGACGTCAATTTTGTTTGGGAGCCACGTCACACGACCGCGCAATTCTCAGGGGGGGGCGTTTTTCATAGTTGTTATAACATTTTGCGAACAGGTAATTTTTCTCCTTCACTGATGAGGCGGTACGGATGATCACTGATAGGCTGCATTGGTGGGCACTGATAGGTGGCAATGATAGCTTTAAGCTGCAGTAGGCAGCAGACCAGGGTGTTTGCATGTCAGGCAAAGTTTACCCAACATGTAGCGTCACATTCAAGTAAGTGGGGAAGCGCCGCAAATGCAAAAATGGGGTTAAAACAGGTGGCGAGGAGGCATCACATTGCGTCCTCACCGCCTGTCATTAGTCTGTGAAGTGCGACCTGAATGCGGATCGGCCTTTAAAGGAAAGGGAGTGCTTGCCTAAAACTTTAATATCTAAAAGAGCCTTCAAGTGATTGTAAAGTCTTGTTTTTTTTTCCCCATAAAAATAATAAACATGTCATACTTACCTGCTATGTGAAGTGGATTTGCACAGAGCAGCCCAGATCCTCCTCTTCTCAGGTCCCTCTTCTGTGATCTTGGCCCCTCCCTCGTGTTTAGTGCCCCCACAGCAAGCAGCTTGCTATGGGGTCACCCGAGCCGAGTCACAGCTCCCTGTGTCCATTCAGACACGGAACCCTGACCCACCACCGCCCTCCCTGATTGGCTAGCTGACTTTGATTGACAGCAGCGACAGCCAACGGCCATGCTGCTGTGTCACAACCAATCAGAAAAGGAGAATCCCGGATGGCTGAGACACTCGTGGACATCGCTGGACAGAGAGGGACCTCAGGTAAGTATTAGAGGGGCTGCTGCACACTGAAGGCTTTTTATCTTAATGCAAAGAATGCATTAAGATAAAAAACCTTCTGCCTTTACAACCTCTTTCAGTTTAAATCAGCCCAGTAGTTTCCGGCAACAAATGTGTGATGGTAGGGTTTGTCAAATAATCCGACCGTTTGTACGCTCCATCAGACAACTGTTGTCCGAATTTCCGACAATAAATGTTTTATAGCATGCTTTCAAATTTTCAGACAACAAATGTGCCTTGTCGGATTATCCGATCGTGTGTACACAAGTCCGTCAGAAAAAAATCCAAAGTACAAACACGCATGCTCCGAACCAATGCTAACCATAACACAACATTAGCAGAAGTTGCCCACAGGGTGGCGCTAAAGAGCTGAAAAACCACCTAGTTTCGTGTATGTTGGCTGAAAAGGTTCTGCCGTCTATATGCATACCAAGTTCACGGCCAACGCCCATCGCACAAAATTCC
>CM055117.1:1087058864-1087084832 GCA_029206835.1 Rana muscosa | reverse complement strand
GGCAGGTGGCTAGCTATTGCTGCTCAGCATCCTACGTTGCTATGCCCAGCATCCTACATTGCTAAGAGGCAGGTGGCTATTGCTGCTTAGCATCCTATGTTGCTAAGAGGCAGGTGGCTATTGCTGCTCAGCATCCTACGTTGCTATGCCCAGCATCCCATGTTGCCAAGAGGCAGGTGGCTATTGCTGCCCAGCATCCCACGTTGCTAAGAGGCAGGTGGCTATTGCTGTCCAGCATCCCACGTTGCTAAGAGGCAGGTGGCTATTGCTGTCCAGCATCCCACGTTGCTAAGAGGCAGGTGGCTATTGCTGTCCAGCATCCCACGTTGCTAAGAGGCAGGTGGCTATTGCTACCCAGCATCCCACGTTGCTAAGAGGCAGGTGGCTATTGCTGCCCAGCATCCCACGTTGCTAAGAGGCAGGTGGCTATTGCTGCCCAGCATCCCACGCTGCCAAGAGGCAGGTGGCTATTGCTGCCCAGCATCCCACGTTGCTAAGAGGCTATTGCTGCCCAGCATCCCATGTTGCTAAGAGGCAAGTGGCTATTGCTGCCCAGCATCCTATGTTGCTATGCCAGCATCCTACGTTGCCAAGAGGTCCTAAAAGCACAAGTTCTCTTTAGACTTTTTATCTTGGAGAAAATAAAATTATGTGGAGTCTGACCTGGACGGCAAAATCATTCACCACGATCGCCCATCATGGGACAGGCAGGTCAGCGGGCATTTAGATGAATGTCACACTTCATGAATGGAAACATCAGACTGCTTCGAGCTGAAAACAACGTCTTCATTTCCTGAATAGAAGAAATGACTGGCCCCCTTCATTGTCCTCTGGACAAGCCAGTCACATTCTTCTCCGATGAGCTCCCTATCTGACACTTTATGAGGAGTGCAGGTTATGAGCCGGGACTACATATAAACCTTGGGTGACTTCTCCTTTCTAGACTGATCTCACTGTAAGATGCCAGAGTCCTAAAGAAAATAAATCACAGAAGAAATTGTGTATATATTATATATACACACACACACAAATGTAATGACATCCCAGTCTTAGGCCGTAGGGTTCAATATTGAGTTGGCCCATTCTTTGCAGCTATAACAGCTTCAACTCTTCTGGGAAGGCCGTCCACAAAGTATTGGAGTGTGTCTATGGGAATGTTTTACCATTCTTCCAGAAGAGCATTTGTGAGGTCACTGTCAGGCACTGATGTTGGACGAGAAGGCCCTGGCTCACAGTCTCCGCTCTAATTCATCCCAAAGGTGTTCGATCGGGTTGAGGTCAGGACTCTGTGCAGGCCAGTCAAGTTCCTCCACCCCCCAAACTCGCTCATCCATGTCTTTATGGACCTTGCTTTGTGCACTGGTGAGCAGTCATGTTGGAACAGGAAGGGGCCATCCCCAAACTGTTCCCACAAAGTTGGGAGCATGAAATTGTCCAAAATGTCTTGGTATGCTGACGAGTGACGCCTTAAGAGTTCCCTTCACTGGAACTAAGGGGCCAAGCCCAAACCCTGAAAAACAACCCCACACCATAATCCCCCCTCCACCAAATGATTTGGACCAGTGCGCAAAACAGGGTCCATAAAGACATGGATAAGCGAGTTTGGGGTGGAGGAACTTGACTGGCCTACACAGAGTCCTGACCTCAACCTGATAGAACACCTTTGGGATGAATTAGAGCGGAGCCAGGCTTTCTCATCCAACATCAGTGCCTGACCTCACAAATGTGCTTCTGGAAGAATGGTCAAACATTCCCATAGACGCTCCTAAACCTTGTGTACAGCCTTCCCAAAAGAGTTGAAGCTGTTATAGCTGCAAAGGGGGGGCCCACTCAATATTGAACCCTCCGGACTAAGGACTGGGGTACCATTAAAGCGGAGGTCCACCCAGAATTTTATTTTACATTAAAAATCCTGAGAAAAAAAATTAATAGAAAATTAATAAAAAAAAAAAAATTTATACTCACCCGAAATGCCTGTTGCTATGCGGAAGTCCCCTAATCTGCCTCTACTGTACCTCTTCCTTGTCCTCGGATTGAGAACTTCCGTTTCCTCTTCTTGTGAATGGGCGGCTTGCCTTCTGGGAACTGTGTGTATCCCAGGAGGCAAGCCGCCCATTCACAAAGCGCCATGCGAGTGGCACATGCGCAGTAGGAAACGGGCAGTGAAGCCGTAAGGCTTCACTGCCTGTTTCCCTTAGTCAGGATGGAGGAATCGGGAGCTGCCAGCAGCGATCGATCGCCGTGGCGGGACCGACATCACGGGCGAGTAGGACAGGTAAGTGTCCTTATTAAAAGTCAGCAGCTGCTGACTTTTTTTTTTTAAACTGGCTGCACCTCCGCTTTAAAGTTCATGTAAAGGCAGATGTCACAATACTTTTGGTAATATAGTGTGTATATATATATATATATATATATATATATATATATATATATATATATATATATATATATATATATATATATTTTATACAGGATCTATATAGCCCCAACAGTTTGTGCACTGCTTTACAATATAAAGGGAGACAATACAGCAACAATATAATTCAATACAAGAGGGTTAATATATATATAAATACACATATATACACACACACACACACACACACACACACACACACACATACACATACACACACAGTGGATATAAAAAGTCTACACACCCGTTAAAAATGTCAGGTTTCTGAGATGTAAAACAATGAAACAAACATAAATCATTTCAGAACTTTTGCCACCTTTAATGTGACCTAAAAACTGTACAACTTAATTAAACAACAAACTGAAATCTATTAGGTGGAGGGAAGTAAACATATAAAAAAAAAAAAAAATATGATTGCACAAGTGTGCACACCCCAACTAATACTGTACTTTGTTGAAGCACCTTTTGATTTTATTACAGCACTCAGTCTATTTGGGTAGGAGTCCATCAGCATGGCACATCTTGACTTGCCAATATTTGCCCACTCTTCTTGGGAAAAAACACTCCAAATCTGTCAGATTGCGAGGACATCTCCTGTGCACATCCCTCTTCAGATCACCCCACAGATTTTAAATCGGATTCATGTCTGGGTTCTGACTGGGCCCTTTCCAAACTTTAATCTTCTGGTGAAGCCATTCCTTTGTTGATTTGGATGTATGCTTCGGGTCGTTGTCATGCTGAAAGATGAAGTTCCTCTTCATGTTCAGCTTTCTAGTAGAAGCCTTTATGCCAATATTGACTGGTATTTGGAACTGTTCATAATTCTACTCTACCTTGACATATGCCCCATACACACGATCGTTTTTCATGCCGTTAAAAATGCCATTAAAAAAAATGGCCATTAAAAATGATCGTGTGTAGGCTCCAGAGCATTTTTTACGACGTGAAAAACGGCCATTAAAAATTTCAAACATGCTCTCTTTTTTCACGTCGTTTTTCATGTCGTTTTTTTTTAACGACGTGAAAAACGATAGTGTGTATGCTTTAACGGCGTGAAAAAAAACGCGCATGCTCAGAATCAAGTATGAGACGGGAGCGCTCGTTCTGGTAAAACTAGCGTTCGTAATGGAGATAGCACATTCGTCACGCTGTAACGGACTGAAAAACACGAGACTGAAAAGAGCGAATCGTCCCTCAACAAACTTTACTAACATGAAGGGTGGCGCCATTCGAACGGAACTTCCCCTTTATAGTGCCGTCGTACGTGTTGTACGTCACTGCGCTTTGCTTGATCGTTTTTTTAAATGATCGTGTGTACGCAAGACAGGCTTGAGAGGAAACATGAAAAAAAACGACGTGAAAAACGGCAAGAAAAAAAATGGCAAGAAAAACGATCGTGTGTATGGGGCATAAGGCTCCTTTTCCAGCTGAAGAAAAACAGCCCCAGAGCACAATGCTGCAACCACCATGCTTCACAGTGGGTATGGTGTTCTTTTGGTGATGTGCAGTTTTGTTTTTGCACAAAAAAATATCTTTTGGAATTATGACCAAAAAGTTCAACCTTGGTTTAATCAGATCATAACACATTTCCCCACATGCTTTTGGGAGACTTCAGATGTGTGTTTTTCTTGGTAAGAAAAGGCTTCCATCTTGCCACTGTACCCCATAGCTCAACAATATGAAGAATACGGGAGATTGTTGTCACCACACAGCCAATACTTGCCAGATATTCCTGCAGCTCCTTTAATGTTGCTTTAGGCCTCTTGGCAGCCTCCCTGACCAGTTTTTCTTCTCGTCTTCATTAATTTTGGAGGGACGTCCAGTTCTTGGTAATGTCACTGTTGTGCCATATTTTCTCCTCTTGATGATGACTGTCTTCACTGTGTTCCATGGTATATCTAATGCCTTGGAAATGCTTTTGCACTCTTCTCCTGACTGATACCTTTTAACAATGAGATCCCTCTGATGCTTTGGAAGCTCTCTGTGGACCATGGCTTTTGCTGAAGGATGTGACTAAGAAAATGTCAGGAAAGACCTACTAGAACAGCTGAACTTTATCTGGGATTAATCAGAGGCACTTTAAATGATGGCCGGTGTGTACTGACTCCTATTTAACATGAGTGTGCATGTGATTGCTTAATTCTGAACACAGCTACATCCCCAGTTATAAGAGGGTGTGCACACTTATGTAACCACATTATTTTATTTATTTTTACCTCAGTTGTATAGTTTATAAGTCACAATAAAAGTGGAAAAAGTTCTGAAATGAAATAAATATAAATTATAGACACATGCACGCATACAGTATCACACAAAAGTGAGTACACCCCTCACATTTTTGTAAATATTTTATTCTATCTTTTCATGTGACAACACTGAAGAAATGACACTTTGCTACAATGTAAAGTAGTGAGTGTACAGCTTGTATAACAGTGTAAATTTGCTGTCCCCTCCACCCCTTCTCTTGTTAAAAAAAAATAGCTTTCAACTCAAAATAACTCACACAGCCATTAATGTCTAACCCGCTGGCAACAAAAGTGAGTACTCCCCTAAGTGAAAATGTCCAAATTGGGCCCAATTAGCCATTTTCCCTCCCCCGGTGTCATGTGACTCATTAGTGTTACAAGGTCTCAGGTATGTTAAATTTGGTGTTAATCGCTCTCAATCTCTCATACTGGTAACTGCAAGTTCAACATAGCACCTCATGGCAAAGAACTCTCTAAGGATCTGAACCAAAGAATTGTTGCTCCACAAAAAGATGGCCTAGGCTATAAGAAGATTGCCAAGACCCTGAAACTGAGCTGCAGCACAGTGGCCAAGACCATGCAGTGGTTTAACAGGACAGGTTAAACCAAAGAATTTGAGTGCACGTGCTCAGTGTCATATCCAGAGGATGTCTTTGGGAAATAGATGTATGAGTGCTGCCAGCATTGCTGCAGAGGTTGAAGGTGTGGGGGGTTAGCTTGTCAGTGCTCAGACCATACGCTGCACACTGCATCAAATTGGTCTGCATGGCTGTCATCCCAGAAGGAAGCCTCTTCTAAAGATGATGCACAAGAAAGCCCACAAACAGTTTGCTGAAGACAAGCAAACTAAGGATATGGATTACCGGAACCATGTCCTGGGCTCTGATGAGACCAAGATAAACTTATTTGGTTCAGATGGTGTCAAGCGTGTGTGGTGGCAACCAGGCGAGGAGTACAAAGATAAGTGTGTCTTCCCTACAGTCAAGCATGGTGGAGGGAGCGTCATGGTCTGGGGCAGCATGAGTGCTGCCGACACTGAGGAGCTACAGTTCATTGAGGGAACCATGAATGCCCACATGTACTGTGACATATTGAAGCAGAGCATGATCCCCTCCCTTCAGAGACTGGGCCGCAGGGTAGTATTCCAACATGATAACGATCCCAAACACACCTCCAAGACGACCACTGCCTTGCTAAAGAAGCTGAGGGTGATGGGCTGGCCAAGCATGTCTCCAGACCTAAATCCTATTGATCATCTGTGGGGCTCCTCAAACGGAAGGTGGAGGAGCGCAAGGTCTCTAACATCCACCAGCTCTGTGATGTCGTCATGGAGGAGTGAAAGAGGACTCCAGTGGCAACCTGCAAAGCTCTGGTGAACTCCATGCCCAAGAGGGTTAAGGCAGTGCTGGAAAATAATGGTGGCCACACAAAATATTGACACTTTGGGCCCAATTTGGACATTTTCACTTAGGGGTGTACTCACATTTGTTGCCAGCGGTTTAGACATTGATAGCTGTGTGTTGAGTTATTTTGAGGGGACAGCAAATTTACACTGTTATACAAGCTGTACACTCACTACTTTACATTGTAGCAACGTGTCATTTCTTCAGTGTTACAAGTAATACTTCATATTCCCATCGCATACTTTCCTGGATAAGCTCTCAAAGTTTGGGTGCTGCAGCAATGACCAGCTGGATACTGGTTCAATTAACGAAATAGATATTTGCCAGCACACCATGGATCGACAAACGGTAGCGTCCAAACCAGCCTGACGAAGGGGTCCTGCGTGACTCCGAAACGTTGCACTCCTCTTATCTTATGTTATGATCATGAAATAATCTACCTGTTTGGACGCTACCTTTTGTCGATCCATGGTGTGCTGGCAAATATATATTTCATTTCTTCAGTGTTGTCTCTGTTTACAAAAACGTGAGGGGTGTACTCACTTTTGCGAGATACTACACACACATACATATATATCGAAAAAAGTTCAGGCATATTTATTAATCTAATCAATCTAAAAGTAATCAATCTCTGAAATTTAAAAGACATGCACCTGGAAGATTCACCTACACCATTTTATAAATATTCAACTTAAAGTGTATCTAAAGCCAAGAATAATAATGTAATATATTTCAAATCCTTTGATGGGGTGGTTGCATCAATTGTTTTCAGGTTTGTTTTCCTTTTTTCAGTGTATATGGACGAGAGGCATTCTAATTGGTCAGCACCGTCACATGGACGGCGCTGATCAATCAGAATCATCTGGCCCGACCTGTCAGCACTGCCAGGAGAGGAGAGAAAGCCAGAAGGATTTCAAATCCCTGGACCGGTGAAGCGGTGTTCCAGTCCCTGACAGAGCAGGATCGTGGGACTACAGTACAGCGGAACCAGGGGGGATGGGGAGGGGGTCCAATGTAAGATCACCTTACAGATGAACTTTAACCACTTTAAGCGGAGTTCCACCCAAAAATGGAACTTCCACTTTTGGAACCCCCCCCTCCGGTGTCACATTTGGCACCTTTCAGGGGGGTGTGGGGGCAGATACCTGTCTAATACAGGTATTTTGCTCCCACTTCCGGGCATAGACAGCCGAGCCACCCGCAGCTATCTACGCCATATCCGGCTTCTTCTCCGTCCCCCCTGCGGACTTCTGGGAGACACACAGGTCCCAGAAGACAGCAGGGACCAGTGGGATCGCGCAGCGCGAGTCGCACATGCGCAGTAGGGAACCAGGAAGTGAAGCTGCAAGGCTTCACTTCCTGATTCCCTTACCAAAGATGGCGGCGGCAGCACCCAAGAGCCGAGGGATGGATCGGCTTTGGGTGCCGACATCGCTGGCGCCCTGGACAATGAGGCTGGGTTCACACTTGTGCGGTGCAAATTCCATCTCTCATATCTCTGCAAGGAGTTAAGAGAGCTGTTCAGCGTTTTGTGTGCGGTGGAACATGCAATCTTGTTGACCTGGGAGAGGGGGGGGGGGAAGTGTAGTGAGCATTGAAAAAAGTCCTGTTCAGAACGGAAGACATCTGCGAATTAGGTGCGTGTCTATAGAAGATAATGGACCTGAATTCGCACCTGAGCCGCACCGTAATGTCTAGAAGACGCACACGGTTTTTTGGTAATGTGCAGTTCGAATGCATCGCACATATGTGAACCAGCCTCATTGAAAAGAATGTATTTTTTAATGTTATGCGAATTGGATGCGGTGTAAGCCGCAACCAATTCGCATAGGTGTGAACCCGGCCTAAGTGTCCTTATTTTAAAAGTCAGCAGCTGCAGTATTTACTTTGCTTTAAGGACCGAGCCTCTTTCAGAGATTCATGTTTACAAGTTAAAAACATTTTTTTTGTTAGAAAATTACCAAACATTATATATATTTTTTTTTCTAACACCCTAGAGAATAAAATGGCGGTCGTTGCAATACGTCCTGTCACACCATATTTGCGCAGCGGTCTTACAAGCGCACTTTTTTGGGAAAACAATCACTTTATGAAATGAAAAAATAGGACAACAGTAAAGTTAGCCCAATTTTTTTTTTATTGTGAAAGATGATGTTACGCCGAGTAAATTGATACCCAACATGTCACGCTTCAAAATTGCGGCCGCTCGTGGAATGGCGACAAAATTTTACCCTTAAAAATCTCCATAGGCGATGTTTAAAAAAATTCTACAGGTTGCATGTTTTGAGTTATAGAGAAGGTCTAGGGCTAGAATTATTACTCTCGCTCTAACGATCGCGGCGATACCGCACATGTGTGGTTTGAACACCGTTTTCATATGCGGGCACTGCTCACGTATGCGTTCGCTTCTGCACGCGAGCTCGACGGGGCGCTTTTAAAAATAATATATATATATATATATATATATATATTTCTTATTTAATTTTACTTAAAAATTTAATAAAAAATTTGGGTCACTTTTATTCCTATTACAAGAATGTAAACATCCCTTGCAATAGAAAATAAGCATGACAGGTCCTCTTAAATATGAGATCTGGGGAGTCAAAAAGACCTCAGATCTCATATTTAGACGAAAATGCAATAAAAAAATAAAATAAATTTTTATGTCATTCTAAAAAAACAAAACAAAAAAAACAAAATGTCCCCTTAAGAGCATTGGGCAGAAGTGACGTTTTGACGTCGCTTCCACCCTGCAGTGATATGGAGATGGGTGGGGGCCCATCTTCCCCTCACTTGTCTCCATACACAGGCAGGGGACAGACGCAATCGCCTCCGCTGCTGCCGACGGCTCCGGTGAGCGGCAGAGGGCACCGGAGAGCGGTGGGGGGCCCTCTCCTGCCCCCGATAAAAGTGATCTTGCGGCGAATCTGCCGCAGAGACCACTTTTATCTGAAAGAGGACCGCCCGCTGAAGAAGTGGATACTGGGGTTATGGTAGCTAGCTGCTACCATAACGACGGTATTCCTCTTCAAAGTACCAATGTATTTCTAGAGCTGCACGATTAATCGTTAAAAAGATCACAATCTCGATTCAACCCCCCTCACGATCTTAAAGCGGACATTCCACCCAAATGTAGAACTCTCGCTTATCTTCTTCTTCCCACACTGAAAGGTTTTTGACAGGTCCCCTTCCCCACTTCTGGAGATGGGCTGCAGCCCGATCTCCCGGAAGTTTGGTCCCTCTCCTCCTTCCCCCGCCAGGCCAATTAGAAAGCGCAGCGCGCTTCGCGCATGCGCAGTATGAAACCCGCTGTGAAGCCGAAAGGCATCACTACCATGTTCCCTTACCAGGAATGGTGGCGGCAGCACATGGGAGTCAATACGAAGATCGGCTGGGGTGCTGACATTGCGGGCTCCCTGAACAGGTAAGTGCCCTAATATTAAAATACAGTATTTGTCTCTGCTGACTTTAATTTTTTTTCACCCAGGCTGGACCTCCTCTTTAATCACACATTCCCACGATTCTATGTAAACAGTGCAGAGCCGTTCTCTGCTCAGAACTGTCAAAAAAAAAAAAGTCAGCAAATGTTTATCAACATTAGTCAGCACTGAGGGATAGAGAAGAGAAGAGATACATTGCAACATTTTGTTTTTTTTGCTATAAAATTACTTAGAACCCCCAAACATTATATATTTTTTTCTAACACCCTAGAAAACAAAATGGCGGTCATTGCAATACTTTCTGTCACACCGTATTTGCGCAGCGGTCTTACAAGCGCACTTTTTTGGGAAAAAATACACGTCACGCTTCAAAATTGAGCCCGCTCGTGGAATGGCGACAAACTTTTACCCTTAAAAATCCCCATAGGCGACGTTTAAAAAAATACAGGTTGCATGTTTTGAGTTACAGAGAAAGTCTAGGGCTAGAATTATTGCTCTCGCGCTAACGATCGCGGTGATACCTCACATGTGTGGTTTGAACACCATTTACATTAGTGTTAGTTTTTTCTTATTTATTTTACCTTTTAGCCCCTGTAACAATGTCCCGCCTCCTGTGATATACGGCACACTGATCCAATGACGGGAAATTGAATCAGTGTGACGTGCATCATAGGAGGCGGGAAATTCAAATGCAGCTCCGTCACACACGATCTGTGTGATCCAGGCACTGTATCTGATGGGCACTGGTGAGGCTGCATCTGATGGGCACTGGTGAGGCTGCATCTGACGGGCACTGGTGAGGCTGCATCTGACGGGCACTGGTGAGGCTGCATCTGACGGGCACTGGTGAGGCTGCATCTGACGGGCACTGGTGAGGCTGCATCTGACGGGCACTGGTGAGGCTGCATCTGACGGGCACCGGTAATCTCCAGCCCCCCCCCGCTGCCTTCTGGGAGACGCACAAGTCGCAGCAAGGACCATTCAGAACGTGCAGCACAACTTGCGCATGTGCAGTAGGAAAAAGGCTGTGAAGCCGTAAGGCTTCATTTCCTGTTTCCCTTAGTAATGATGCCGGCACCTGCACCCGGAGCCGAGGGACAGGTCGGCTTCGGGTGCCGACATCGCAGGCTCCCAGGACAGGTAAGTGTCCTTATATTAAAAGTCAGCAGCTGCAGTATTTTTAGCTGCTGACTTTTAATTATTTTTTGTACCCAGGCGGAACTCCGCTTTAATTTAAATTGATGATATTAATTAAAAAGTTGAATATAATAAAATTATATATAAAAACTAGGGTTGTCCCGATACCACTTTTTTAAGACCGAGTACAAGTACCGATACTTTTTTTCAAGTACTCGCCGATACCGATTACCGATACTTTTTTTCAATGTCATGTGACAGTTTGAAAGATGGGGACTGATAGGTGGCACTTATGGGCACGGATCGATGTCACTTATGGGCACTGATAGGTGGCATTTATGGGCACTGATAGGTGGCACTTGTGGGCACTGATAGATGGCACTTGTGGGCACTGAAAGGTCTATCAGTGCCCACAAGTGCCACCTATCAGTGCAATCAGTGCCCATAAGTGCCACCTATCAGTGCAATCAGTGGCATCTACCAGTGCCACCTGATAGGTGGCACTGATAGGTAGCACTTTTGGGTACTGATAGGTGGCTGGCACTGAAATGCTGCGGGGGGTGGGGGGGAAATGACACAGGATTTAAGAAAAAAAAAACAAAACTGCTGCAACGCCCATCTTGGTACACCCTGCACTCGGCTGCAGTAAGCAACAGCAGACATCTTGTTACACCCAGCCCATATAGCTCGGGCTGGGTGTAACAAGATGTCTGCTGCTGCTTACTGCAGCCGAGTGCAGGGTGTACCAAGATGGGCGTGGGGACGTTCAGCCGCTGACAGCAACCGAATGTGACAGCACCGGTCACCGATCCTGATGCGGCTGCGCCCTGAACCCCTGCCAGCTTACCAGGTTCAACTGCAGGTGAGGGACTCGCTCTCCGCCCGCGGACTCCGTCCACCGACTGTGCCCGCCCTCTTCAGCCAGACTCCGCCCACACTTTCCTCTCCCGCCCTCCCCAGCCACTTAATCCTCCCGGCCAGACTCCGCCAGCACTCCCCCGCCCTCTCTCCTGCCCTCCCCAGCCACTGACTCCTCCCGCCCTCTCCGGCCACAAAAAAAAAAAAAAAAAAAGTATCGGGTGAAGCATCGGGAGCATTTGCGCGAGTACAAGTACTCGCGCAAATGCTTGGTATCGGTCCCGATACCGATACTAGTATCGGTATCGGGACAACCCTAATAAAAACATAAATACTCTTTAGAAACTGTCATTTTCGGTTTCGGTTTTCGGCTAAGTGCATCCTGCATTTTCGGCTAAGTGCAATTTTCAGTATCAAAATTTCAATTTGGTGCACCTCTACTACAAACTATGGGATATATCCTGTAATTTTATTTATTTTTATACTAGTAATGATGGCGATCAGCGACTTATAGTGGGACTGTGATATTGCTGCAGACAATCGGACACTTTGTGGGAACCAGTGACACTAATACAGTGATCAGTGCTAAAAATATGCACTGTCACTTTACCAATGAAACTGGATGGGAAAGGGGGTTAAAACATCAGGGATGTCCACCCACCAAAGAAACGGATGAACTCTATGCGCCTCCCTTCACGTGATGCATGCTAATGGACTGACCCACCATCCGACAAGGCTGGTGACCCTGCCCTGGACACTTTCGAGTATCTAGTCCCCCCCTTGTGCCTTAGTTCTAATTCCCAGTTTACCTATTGGATTGTCTCTGAGACCCGAGAGAGAGTAGGAATTCTCTTGCCTCCCCCCCGCCCGCCCGGTTACGTGACTTCAGTTTCCCAAATTTTACATTTTGATTTTGTGTTTTAAATGACCACTTTAGGGCTCCCTTGCGTCCACCTGGCCTATCCTCTCGGATTAAGGTCAGGGGGATCCCTGGGAAACCGTATTGACCTAGGCCTAACAGCCTCTCAAGGTCTTATGCAAGCATCTGCTCTAATCACTCAATGTTTTTTGTGTACTAACTTTCTCTTTTTCTTTCAGTCTCCCTCTCTCCTCTCCCGTCATCGGGTGGCTCACCGTGCAGTTCGTGGAATTTGCCTGGATTGCCTCCCGAAGCGTGCCTACTCCTGGCCCCCAGTCTCCCAACAGCTCCACATTGCATCAGGTAAGATACTTCCCCCCTCACCCCACCCGCCACCATGGCCAAGATCCTATCTCTGAAAGTTCACGGCCTAAATTCCGATAGAAAGAGGCATCTCTTGTATCGGTCAGGGGCAGAGAATTTAAAATTTCACTATTCGCTGACGACATCATCCTCACTCTGATGCAACCTAGGATCTCCCTCCCAAACCTCCATGCAGAACTTGCCCGCTATGGAGCCCTTTCGGGATATAAAATGAATACATCTAAATCCTCTAGAGGCCCTTCCAATTAATATCCCAGAAGCGGAAACTACTCACTTGCAAGCCAACTTCTCTTACCATTGGAAAACAACCACCCTGAAATACACATCACCCCAAAATTCACTACTCTATACCAGGAAAACTCCCTCCCCCCCCCTCTTCCGCTCAATCAGAACCTTGCTACTGCAGTGGAAGCAACATAGCATTTCCCTCCTAGGCCGGATCACCTCAGTTAAAATGACGATCCTCCCAAAGCTCCTATACCTCTTCCAAACACTGCCTATATCTGTCCCCTACAAACACCTGAGAAAACTCCAATCTGACCCAATTAAATTTATCTGGAACCACAAAAGACATAGAATACCCCAATCGGTACTAATGGCGGCACGCTCGGACAGAGGTCTCGCATTTCCCGACCTCATCAAATACTACCAAGAGGCCCAACTTTGCGCAATAGCTTTGTGGTTCACCCAACGGTCCTATAACAAGTGGACGGAAATCGAGAAAATATGGCTAGCCCCGACTCGCCCGAATAACCTACTTTGGAGTGCGAATGTGGAGGTGCCCCCCGAACATCTACTGGGTTCCAGGTCTCAGCTTCGGCGGCTCTGGCGCAAATTATCGCGTCCACATGGGTTGTCTTCAGAACGATCGCTCCTGACCTCAATTGTCTGCAACCCCAAGGTGCCTCACTCACCAAATGTCGCATCCATGGACATCCCGAAATCTATTTCACTATGGAACCCTAGTGGATCCTATATCACGCAAATTATTGCCCTTCTCCAAACTTCAGACCAAATTTGATCTGCCCCGCCAGGTGTTTTATAGCTATCTGAAAATTCGCCACTATGCCCTGACCATAGCATCGGACCTGCAATTTCCCCCCCCAACCCCCTTTGAACCCTATGCCTAGCTGGTTCTGCCCAGAAGGGCCTAATCTCCGCAATTTACAAAATACTAAACGCCTACCCCCTAGAATCGAAAGGTAAACACTCATATATGACTAGGTGGGAGAAAGCCCTCATAGAACAATGGCAGACAATATGGTCTCTCAGGCGGCAAAGAGCTCACTCTGCACACTATATAAAGAGAAGGCGTATAAAGTCCTCCTTTTCTGGTACATGACTCCAGATGTGCTCCACACTATATATCCCACTAGTTCCGATCGCTGTTGGCGATGCCAGAGAGATAAAGGCACCCTCCTCCACATTTATTGGAGTGGTACACTAATTTCCCCCTACTGGAAGGTGGTCCAGCAATTGTTGACCCGTCTTCTAGAAACACCGGTCCCCATGACCCCCAAATTTTTCCTACTAGGCTTATCGCCACTACGGATCCCCACACCCTACAAAAAATTGACACGCCATATCCTCACAGCTGCACGTGGTCTTATAGCCCTAAACTGGAAAAACCGATCCCCCCCTACTCCTGAGGCTTTATACGCTAGAACTAAAGATGTGGAGCTGATGGAGAAAATGACTGCCAGGATACAGGATAGGCTGGATGCTCATGACAATGTCTGGGAGCTGTGGCACCTTCGGGAGGACCCAACATGACCAGGTAAATGAGCTACTACGATGACTTCTCTATATAGTCTGCTATATGTTATTGCATACAAAAAAGGGGTGAATTTGCGCTAACCAAAAAAAAAAAAAGGGATTTTTATAACAGCTTACCTGTAAAATCCTTTTCTTGGAGTACATCACGGGACACAGAGCGACTTAGTCATTACTAATGGGTTTCCCTTTTGTTGTTAATTTTGTAATACTACTTAAAGGACTGCATCATACTATTCTGTAACACCATGTGCAGCTTTAAGGCATCTCCTAAGCTTGTTTTTGAAAGGATATGTGTATTTTCAATGTTGCCATTTAGGTGACATGAAAAAGACCCTGTCCCTGTTGAACGTTATTTTTATTTTTTTGCATTGATACGTGTCCCTCATGGCAGTGCCCTGTTCCATATGCCCTTTTTAACAATAGCTTTTAACAATAGCTTGCCTTTAAACCCTAAAATGGGCAGAATAAATAATAAGTTCCTGCTCCTATAGACTTTAATAGGGTTCGCTGCTAAGTTTGGGTTTGTAGACTTCCAGCTGGGTTTGCCAAATCCGACTTGAGCTGAACCTGGCCAGATTTTCTCATCCTTGGTGTCCAGCATCATTCACTGTCATTATATGTGGTACTTTGCTCCTCAAAGAAAACATTTATACACAAGGGAGTTGATTTACTAAAGGCAAATAGACTGTGCAATTTGCAAGTGCAGTTGCTCCAGAGCTTAGTAAATGAGGCGAAGCTTCACTTTGCAGAGTACACAATCACATGCAAGGGGAAAAAAAACAGGGATTTTTATAACAGCTTACCTGTAAAATCCTTTTCTTGGAGTACATCACGGGACACAGAGCGACTTAGTCATTACTAATGGGTTATATAGATTACCTTCAGGTGTTGGCACTGGCCAATTCCAAACCGGAAGTACCCTCCCCTATATAAGCCCCTCCCATCCGGGAGCACCTCAGTTTTGTAGCCAAGCAATAAGTGTCCCAAAAAGAGGGGTGGGAGCTCTGTGTCCCGTGATGTACTCCAAGAAAAGGATTTTACAGGTAAGCTGTTATAAAAATCCCTTTTTCTTTTTCGAACATCACGGGACACAGAGCGACTTAGTCATTACTAATGGGACGTCCCAAAGCAATGCCAAATGAGGGGAGGGATACATAAGCTGGGCGCCATCAGGCATGAGGATCTTTTGCGGCCTGCAACACACTGCGCCCAAAGGCGACATCCTCCTGACTTCTCACGTCCACCTGGTAGAACCTAGTAAACGTGTGTACTGAAGACCATGTTGCGGCCTTACAGACTTGAGCCAGGGAGGCCTGGTGATGCACTGCCCATGAAGTTCCAACTGCTCTTGTGGAGTGCGCCCTAAATTTGAACGGAGGCGGTCTCTTTCTCAAGCCATAGGCTTGTATTATGACCTGTCGAATCCACTTGGCTAAAGTGGATTTTGATGCTGCCTGACCCTTTTTAGGGCCTTCTGGCAGAATAAACAAAGTATCCGTTCTGCGAATCTGAGCAGTGGCTTTTAGATAAGCTTTAACTGCTCTTACTACATCCAAGGAATGTAATAACTTTTCCTCTACCGAGCTAGGTTTGGGGAAAAAAGAAGGAAGAACCACATCTTGGTTCAAATGAAACCTCGATACCACCTTAGGAAGAAAGGCTGGATGAGGACGTAATACTACTCTGTCCTTATGGACAACCAGATATGGCTCCTTACAGGACAAGGCGGCTAATTCCGATACTCTTTTAGCCGAACAAACGGCTACTAAGAAAATCAATTTCCTGGTGAGAAGAACCAAGGAAACGTGTTGCAATGGTTCAAACGGTTGTTTCTGTAGAACTGACAGAACCAGGTTTAAGTCCCAAGGACATATGGGAATACTAACCGGAGGGCTAATACGCATCACTCCTTGTATGAAAGCTTTGACTAGTGAATGCGAAGCCAAGGGCCTTTGAAAAAATATTGACAAGGCCGAAATCTGACCCTTGATAGTACTCAAGGCCAGCTTCCTATCTACAGCCCACTGTAGGAAGTCCAAAATCCTCCCTATCACGTACTTACGTGGATGCCATTTCTTGGCCTCACACCACTTAATGTACGCTTTCCAGATCCTATAATAGATCTGCCTGGATACCGGCTTCCTGGCATTGATCATGGTAGATACCACAGAATTAGAGAGCCCTCTCTTTTTCAGAATGTGGGCTTCAATAGCCAGGCCGTCAAACCTAGGGCTGGTAAGGAAGGGTGATATATCGGTCCCTGCGACAGCAGGTCCGGACGATGTGGGAGGGTCCAAGGACTCCTCACTGACATTTTTACAATCTCCGCGTACCATGCCCTTCGGGGCCACGCTGGAGCCACCAGAATCACTGGTTTCTTTTCTACCCTGATTCTGCGGAGTAATCGCGGTAACAATTGTGGCGGTGGGAATGCATATATCAGCTTGAACTGATCCCAAGGGAACACTAGGGCATCCGAGCTGCAAGCTAGAGGATCCCTTGTGCGAGACACAAATCTGTCCACCTTTGCGTTGAATCTGGATGCTAGCAGATCTACATCCGGTGTTCCCCACCGCTGGCATATTGCCTGGAAAACCTCGGGGTGAAGAGACCATTCCCCCGGGCATAATTGTTGGCGACTTAAAAAGTCCGCTCTCCAATTTTCCACTCCTGGGATGAAAACCGCAGATATGGCTGGGACATATTTTTCTGCCCACTCCAGGATGCAATTTGCTTCCCTCTGGGCTGCACGACTCCTGGTGCCACCCTGGTGATTGATATATGCCACTGCTGTGGCATTGTCTGATTGAATTCTGACAGGGGACCCTTGGAGTTTGGATGTCCATGCTACTAGGGCATACCGGGCTGCTCGTATCTCTAAGAGATTGATGGGCAGGGCCTTTTCTGCTTCTGACCACTTGCCCTGGAGAGACCATTGCTCCAGTACTGCCCCCCAGCCTATGAGGCTGGCATCTGTAGTGACTACCTTCCAAGAAACCGGACTGAAGGGTTTCCCTTTTTCCAGATTCTGGGGCACCAACCACCAATGGAGGCTCTTGCGAACGGAAGGGGACAGGGACATTGGCAAGTCTAAAGCCTGAACTTTTTTGTTCCAGGCTGACAGTATGGCCCTTTGCAAATTCCTTGAATGGAATTGACCGTAGGGTACCGCTTCGAATGAAGCCACCATTTTTCCCAGCAGCCTCATGCAGAGGCGTATGGATGGTTTTCTTTTTGTACCCACTAAGTGGGTCAAATCTTTTAAAGACGACACCTTCTCTGGAGGTAAGAAAATCTTTCTCCGATTTGAATCCAGCCTTAGCCCTAAGTATTCCAGACTTTTGACTGGTCTTAGAGCTGACTTGTCCCGGTTGATAATCCAACCGTGATATTCCAGATACTTGATTGTCTTGTGAATAGCTACTTCCAGCTTTTCCACTGAGTGGTCTATTAGTAGCAGGTCGTCTAGATATGCCATTATCGTTACACCCTGTGTTCTTAGATTGGCCAATAATGGGGCCAGAATTTTTGTGAACACTCGTGGTGCTGTGGCCAGACCGAAAGGTAAGGCTCTGAACTGAAAATGGCGCCCTTCTACTGCAAAGCGTAGAAATTTCTGGTGGGCCGGAAAGATGGGAATATGCAGAAAAGCATCCTTTATGTCGATCGAGGCTAACCATTCCTGCCCTTGTAGGGCGGTGGCCACCGATCGGATCGACTCCATCCGAAAAGTCCTGATATTTAGGAACTTGTTTAGCCCTTTTAGATTTAATATGGGCCTCACGTCCCCATTTGGTTTGGGGACTGTGAAAAGGTTCGAGTAAAACCCGAATCCGCTTTCTTCCAGGGGAACCTTCATGATTACACCTTGGAGCAATAGTTGTTCTAGTGCCAGAAGGAGGGATCCTCTCTTCTGGGGATCTCTTGGCACGTTTGACCTCATAAATTGGGCAGGAGGAGTGCCTTTTAACTCCAGCTTGTATCCCAGACTTACTGCGGAGAGCACCCATCTGTCTCTGATGGTGTCCCGCCAGGTCTCTGTGAACAACTGAAGTCTTCCCCCCACCCGATTGAGTGGGGGCAACGCTTCATGCCTTGGGGGGAGGTTTTGTACCTCTCTTGATCCAGGGCTTCTTGTTACCCTGTGATTGTCCCTGATTTCTGCCCCCTGAATTTGACCGCGGAGGCCGTCGGAACTGCTTCACAGCCGATGTGCCCGGGACTGGAGAAGTAGGCCTCTTAAAAGAAGGACTTCTACCCTTGTTCTTAACCGGTAAGAGTGAACTTTTACCGGCAGAAATTTTCTGGATATATTTGTCCAGATCTTCTCCAAATAAGCGTTCTCCATGAAATGGGAAGCTAACCAGCAGTTTTTTACAGGGAGCTTCAGCAGACCAGTTTTTGAGCCACAGAAGCCTACGCATATGTACTATAGACAGCGTAAAGCGGGAGGCCTGTTGGATTGTATCCTTTATGGCGTCCACCGCAAAACACAAGGCTCTAGGCAGGTCAGCTAGGGCAAGAGCCTGCTGATCTGGTAAGTCCCTTAAGACTTGTTTCAACTGATCTTTCACTTTACATTATCTACTGGACATGTAAGTGATTTGTTAACAGAAGAGATGGCTGCGTCCACTGTAGGGACCCTCCATTTTTTTATGAACTTATCCTCCATGGGATAGATCACCGGAAATCTCTTGGGGGGAGCAAATATTTTATCAGGATGCTCCCAATCCTGGTAAATAAGCCCTTCTAATAAAGGGTGGATTGGGAAGGAACAGACAGCCTGGGGAGCTTTTAGCGACCCCAGCGAGGAAACCGTAGTGGATGGTGGTTCCGCCAGAGGCATTTTAAATGCTGATCGGACCATGTTAGTCAGAGACTGAACCCATAATCTTTCAGCCTGAGATGCTGAGAAAGGTTCTTCCACTGTTGATTCCTCCATAACTGAATCAACCTCATCCTGATCCCCTTCAGGTAGGTCGATCTCTGTGTGGGGCTGTTCCTCCACTAACAGGCACTCTGAAGGAGGAGACGGAGATCGGACGCGCTTTTCCTGTGACAGGGAAGCAGCGATCAATGCTGTTAATCTCTCTTCCAATCCTCCCAGAGTTGAGGATAAAACCTCCTCTGTTATATATACAGGAGCAGGTGGACTGGGGACAGCCGCAGCACCAGGCATTCCTGCGGGGTTTCTACGGCTACTGACCTCTGAATTCTCAGGGGAGATTGGTGCAGTACAAGCATGCCCAATATCCTCAGAGCCCGATGGAGACCCCTTTGGCTTCCTGGAAGACCTATTTCCGGAGCGTCTGGACGACATATCCTTTAAGCACAAAGCTGAGGTATTCCCGTCGTCATACACCAATTTTTGCTGGTAATAGTCTAACACAGTTGCTGCTATATACCAGCTGGTGTCCACTAAAGTGCCTTTCTATGGGGATGCCTGCATCAACCGCCTCTGTGTGCCACTGTTTGTTGCTAGCTCTGTTTGCATCCAGCTGACACTTGTACTGTGTCTTTTAACCATGCTGGGACGCCTGCACATGCGCAGAAGCGCCGCGCATCGAGCGTCATCCACCCGCCCCGCCCCTTTTTTTTTTTCATAGGAGGCGCGTGCACGCGCCCGCGCGC
This sequence comes from Rana muscosa, assembly GCA_029206835.1. Taxonomy (NCBI): domain Eukaryota; kingdom Metazoa; phylum Chordata; class Amphibia; order Anura; family Ranidae; genus Rana; species Rana muscosa. The sequence continues at coordinate 1,087,064,682 of CM055117.1, read as the reverse complement.
GCGCCCGTGCGCCATTGGCGCCCTTTTCGAAATCAAACAGGGACTAGGAGCCAGGGCCCTTTTTGCCGGAGGGCCTGTGCGGTGGATGAGCGCAGCAACAGGGCAGAGGAAGTGGATTCCCACAGAGAAACTTACCAACTGCCTGGATCTTTTGACTTGAAAAAACAAAGATCCACATGACAAGAAAAATGGACTACAGCGGCCTCTAGTGGTTTAACACAGGTACCGCGGTCCCCCCTTTTTTTTTTTTCTTGACTACTATTAAAATTTTACATTTTCAGTAGTTACAGGCAAACACAGATATTTAGCGGGAATACCGTTAGGTAACAGACAGAAAGACAAATTAGGCTTGGGGGTCCCCCAATAGAACCAAGTTCCTGGGGGCCCCCACTTACCTGATCCCCGCCGCAGGACTTTGTTTGGTCCACAGAAGTCCAAACTTCACCTATCACGGCAGGCATTGTAATTAAACCTTCAGGGACCGGGTTCCCAAGGATTCCACTCCCCTGGACCTGTATAGCACCCTGCACAGACAACATCTTGGTCGTGGGTATGACCAGAGCTCCGGATCCCAGGGTCCAGCCCTCCTAAGAGAGGCATTACAGGCAAAACCTTGCTCTTCTGCTGCAAGGCCCGGGTACCGACCGTTTAGCTATGAAGCTTTTTTGGTGGGATCCGGAACAGCTTACTAAGGCCCAAAAGAACCTGTACGCAAGCCCAGTGAAAACACATGTTACTCTTTGGCCAACACCTTAGACACTGGCAAAAAACTGAGGTGCTCCCGGATGGGAGGGGCTTATATAGGGGAGGGTACTTCCGGTTTGGAATTGGCCAGTGCCAACACCTGAAGGTAATCTATATAACCCATTAGTAATGACTAAGTCGCTCTGTGTCCCGTGATGTATGAAAAAGAAAAGGGATGTGTGCTGCAGCTATGAAAACGTAAATACTAAATTTCAAGATAAATGTAAAAGGGGAGAAGAGCGCGCATACATTAAATTCAACTACACACAAGAATGCCAATGAATCAATATGTGCAATAATGGTGCATTCAATAAAGATATAGTCTAAAATAATTTCTGTGAAAAAATCTATATATTTAAAAATGGTCCATGTGTAAATCATGAAGTGTTCAACTTCCTAAAAAAACACAGCATGTGCAAAAGTGTACCCAATAAAGAATATATCATTCAAATAAATTCAGGGAAAAAATATCTGTATATTTAAAAAAAGTCCAAATGTGAGTAGTGGAGTATTCAGCTTCCAAAAAGCACACAGGATCTTCAATCAATGAGATGGGTACTGGACTTTTTTTTAAATATACAGATATTTTTTCACTGAATTTATTTGAATAATATATTCTTTATTGGGTACACTTTTGCACATGCTGTGTTTTTTTAGGAAGTTGAACACTTCATGATTTACACATGGACCATTTTTAAATATATAGATTTTTTCACAGAAATTATTTTAGAATATATGTTTATTGAATGCACCATTATTGCACATATTGATTCATTGGCATTTATGTGTGTAGTTTAATTTAATGTATACGCGCTCTTCTCCCCTTTTACATATGTTATTACATGACACCATGATGCATAAATAACAACTTCAGATATGTGACTACTACTGTTTAAGAGCATATTGAAAGAATTCTCGAGTAACTACCTGAAAGAATTGATGCATAATGCGTTCTGTATTTTGTTATTCGGCATGTTCTTTCTTGTATTGTTTATGCAAATAATAATAAAACGTTAATTGGAAAAAAACATCAGGGGTGATCAAAGGGTTAACTTTGTGCCTAACCAGTGTATATGTGTGTACAGTGTGAGGTGCTTTTGCTAAAGGAAGTGATGGATTTTATTCCCTGCTTTGCAGGGATGCAAAATCCATCCCTTCCCCCTATCAGAACAGAGCTCTGCCTTGTTTACATAGGCAAAGCTCTGTTCTGTGTCTCTTCCCAATGATCGGTGGGTGCCGGCGGACATCCAGTGCTGATCAGCTTCTGCTGTGGTGAATCACAGCAGAAGCAGCCGGCCTGCAGTGAGCGCCCCCTTGGCGGAAGTGCAGAATCACGTACACACACACACACACACACACACACACACACACACACACACACACACACACACACGTGATTCTGCACAGAATGGCCGCCCTGTAGCAGAATATCTGCTATAGGGCAGTCATGAACTGATTAATCTGTTTATATTCGCATTCCTTCAGCGTTGATGCAAGCAGTGGGCTGGCCCTTGGGAGGAATTATGGAAATATCTAAAAATGCCTCTATAGGTGGATGTCAGTCTGGAGGAGTGGGTGTTTCTATGCAGCCTGTATTTGCATGCAGATTACCCTAGGTAATACCGTGAGCCTCCATGACTCCAAGAACTGAAATCCAATAAATAAGAGGGGTGGGTCAGGTATAGTCAGGTTGGGAAGGAAAATGCTAGAGGATGCTGGACGTTCCCCAGCCAGGATATGATGTGGGCTCTATCTGACTTGCTGGAGGTTCTAATGGACATTGTGAGAAGCTCACAGTGTGCAGTGAAATCAGAGTAAGCAAATTTAGAACAGAAGAGCAGCCTGTGCAATTGTGCAAGACTGACGAGAAGGCCAGAGATCAGCTTGTACATCTGTACACAATATAGAGGGTCCAGGAAATAGCAAAGGCTTCTATATAACAGGTCACAGATTACAGAAAGCCTGTACTAAAGGGAGTACATTGTAGACCTCCATCTGAAGATACTGTCCACGTATGGCTTCAATAACCTATAACCTGAAAGTGGCATGCAGCCAATGAAGATGCAGGTCCTGGTCTGCACACATGTTCCAAGTCATAGGCTCAAAAAGCACTGAAGCCAATGGATCAGCATGCCAGCCAGGCCAACAGAACTTTGAAAACATCAACAATGGCTAAAGAATGTACCAGGTGGTCAGTGGCTGCCAATCGCCCACAGTACATTTACATCATTACTTTGAAGTTAAATGCCGTTGTTATGGCAGCAGTTAGCTGCCATAACCCCATTATTATTTTGTACTGTGGGCAATTCTCTTTCAGATAAAAGTAGTTCCAGCAGCGGATTCGCCATGGTATCACTTTTAGAGGTGGCGGGATAGGTGCCCCACCTCCACCTGGTCGTCTCCGAGTTTACCGGAGCCGTCGGTAAGCCCGGAGCCGATCTGATCCCTCTGATGCCTGGGCAGGAACACTTCCGCATTTCGGGCTTAAAAGGCTGATTTTTTTCCCCTGCTTTTAAGGGGAAAAAAGAGATGTGAGGTCTTTTTGACCCCAGATCTCTTAATAAAGAGGACCTGCCATGCTTGTTTCTATTACAAGGGATGTTTACATTCCTTGTAATAGGAATAAAAGTGATCAAAAAAATAAAAAATATTAGTTATATATATTTATATTTATTAAATAATAAAGACCACTGCGCAAATACAGTGTGACATAAAATATTGCAACAATCACCATTTTATTCTCTAGGGCAGGGATCGGAAACCCGTTGATTGCTATCTACCCGTCGATCGCAAGAGGGTGACGAGTAGATCTCATGTCCGCAATGTCGACCCCCTGTGAAAATAACACCTTCCCGACTTCCGAGTAGAGCAGCTCACAAAAGCAGCCAACTCTGTAGCACGGCTACACTGACTCTTGTGATCCTCCCCTCACATCTGTCCCGCCCATTTTCCACAGCTCAGGCACTCTGTATAGATGTGAGGGGAGGGACGGAAGGCAGCATGTCTGAACAAGCAGGTAAGGAACCGATCGTTAGGGGAGGGCAAACAGTAGGGCTCTGTATACTCCTGACCTGTAGTGCCGAGCCGTACACTCCTGACCTGTAGTGCCGAGCCGTACACTCCTGACCTGTAGTGCCGAGCCGTACACTCCTGACCTGTAGTGCCGAGCCGTACACTCCTGACCTGTAGTGCCGAGCCGTACACTCCTGACCTGTAGTGCCGAGCCGTACACTCCTGACCTGTAGTGCCGAGCCGTACACTCCTGACCTGTAGTGCCGAGCCGTACACTCCTGACCTGTAGTGCCGAGCCGTACACTCCTGACCTGTAGTGCCGAGCCGTACACTCCTGACCTGTAGTGCCGAGCCGTACACTCCTGACCTGTAATGCAGAGCCAGCCATACACCCCTGATCTCTAATGCTGAGCTGTATACTCTTGACCTGTGAACTTTAGTTATTCCTGACCTGGATAGGTTCACATTTTTACACTGACATTTCTATTAATATATTTTCCTAAGGGCCAGATCACACCAGAATGTGGTGCAGAAAACATGCATTCCATGCGTGTTTCCCGCACTGCCGGTGAGCACACTGCCTTTGCCATCTGCATGCAAGTACCAGTGTATTTGGTAACAGCACCCCAAATGCAGATTGCAAACACAGTGCATTTGTGGGCACCATATTGCATGGTTTCCGCAGTACCACGCTGTTTGCTGCAGCATGCTTTTAAAAGTAACGCATTCATTACTTTTTCTGCATTCCAGGGTGATTTGCAGCCCATTCAGATGCATGGGCTGTCAAAATGCACCGCACGGGGAAAGAGTGGAAAATGCACAGGAGTGTGCCGCATTACTGTGTGATCCAGGAGTGAATTGTCCACAAGTTTTCTTCAAAACTTAGAACCCCCAAACATACATACATACATACATACTAAAAATGTTTGGGGGTTCTAAGTAATTTTCTATCAAAAATACTGATTTAAACTTGTAAACAAAAAGTTCTAGAAAAGGTTTGGTCAGCAAGTGGTTAAAGAACTCCGACAATTAACTTCTCTTATTTGCTCCCTTTCGGTCTGTGAAATACACAATTTAAAGTGGTTGTAAACCTACTTTTTGGACTTCTACCTATAGGTAAGTCTAGAATAAGGCTTACCTATAGGTAGTGGAAATTTCTCCTAAACGTGCGCCGTTTAGGAGATATTTCACTTGTAGTCCGCCGGAAATGCAAACGGCGCATGCCATTTCTTCTGCCATTTCTGTGCCATTTCTTCCCCAGCGTGTGCCGTAAATGTGTGCATGCGCGGAGTGACGTCATCGCCACTTCGGCCAATCACAGCGCCGGAGCGGCGATACCCGGAAGTAATCTCCGGGAGAGATGTCTGCGGCCGGAGGGGAAGACGAGGACGGCTTCGATCTAAGGTAAGTAATTTATAATGAGCTAGTATGCTAGTCATACTAGCTCATTATGCCTTTGCCTTGCAGGTTTTTGTTTTAGGGTTTTTTTTTTTTTTTAAGAGGGTTTACTTCCTCTTTAAAAGGTTCTGCTATATATGTGTTCAAAGTGGAAAACATACCTTCCTGTGCTCTCTGCTTGTACTTATCTCTTTATCAGTTGCACTGTTCCCAGTTCTCTCTGTGGACTAGGTAGAGATATTCTGTAGTCCAGTGATGGTGAACCTTGGCACCCCAGATGTTTTGGAACTACATTTCCCATGATGCTCATGCACTCTGCAGTGTAGCTGAGCATCATGGGAAATATAGTTCCAAAACATCTGGGGTGCCAAGGCTCACCATCACTGCTGTGGTCCTATCCTAGGGTGACAACGCTGATCCTCTACAGATACAGTACAATGCGTGGGTGTTGACACCTATGCATTTTTTTGTGCTTTTTGCAGAAACAGTCTCTAGTCCATTTAACATGGTTTCCTATGGGACACGTTCATATCTATGCTTTTTTCAGCATATATTCTTGAGGAAAATCTGCTGTCCTCTGCCAGAAAGTTGGTAATAAGAAGAAGGTTTACTTTCCAACATGATAATGACCCAAAGCACACATTAAAAATGACCACACAGTGGT